>CAJHQP010000590.1:0-172594 GCA_905132765.1 Moricandia arvensis | reverse complement strand
ATACAATCAGTTTGTCTAATTTCCAGTTCTCACTTTTGAAGATCTCTGCCTTAGATGTTGTTTTGTGCCTTAGATGTTGTTTTTGTTTGCGTGTTTCAGATGGGAGGTATTGACGAAGCTTCACTCGATCGCCTTTCTCTTGTCACTCAAATGACAAAGCATATCCGTGTTAAAGCGTCTGGAGGAACGAGTTCACATTCTGAACTCGGACAGTTTTCTCCCATCTTTGTCTGGCTCCTTAGGGTAATCCTCTGCTATTTTTATGTAAATTTTCTTTTCTATACCATGGCTTTCAGATATATATGTATTAACCTTGGATATGTTTACTTGCAGGACTTTTATTTGGATCTAGTGGAAGATAACCGCAAGATTTCTCCTCGTGACTATTTAGAAATTGCGTTAAGGCCGGTTCAAGGTAGAGGAGGAGATATTGGTGCTAAAAATGAGGTAATAGTTGCATGTGCTTTATCTTTGGTATGTTCATTTTGATAGTCATGAGTCATCCGGTGTGGCGATCTAAGTGCAAAATTGTGATTCAATGTTAATGAGAACAATTGTTTTACAGATCCGAGATTCGATCCGTGCACTCTTTCCGGACCGAGAGTGTTTTACCCTTGTGAGGCCTCTGACCAATGAAAAGGACCTCCAGAGACTTGATCAAATTCCGGTTAGTATCATTCTTTACACGCTCTTTCACTTATTATACTAAGCTGAAAGATTTGGATGTTCGTATCATGCTTTGTTACATAAAATCGCGTGTATCTATGCAGTTGGAAGATTTGAGAGGTGAGTTTGCTGCTGGCCTGGACGCATTGACCAAGTTCGTTTTTGAGAAGACGAGGCCCAAACAGTTAGGGGGTACTGTGATGACGGGTCCATTACTTGTTGGTATCACAGAGTCTTATCTGGATGCGTTGAATAATGGTGCTGTGCCAACAATAACCTCATCTTGGCAGGTTTGATATCTCTTGCCTCTGTGCCATTCCTTTTCAAATGGTTAAAAAACGTGTATGGCGGGGTTCACTTTACATAATGTAAACATATGGTTGATTATTGCGTTCAGACATTTGTCTACTTTGAAACCATCGCGGGATCAATTGGGATGTTTTACTAATGCATTTCTCTTACTCATTTTCCCTCAGATACTTCTATATTGATTTGTCTTGGTTGTGTTCTTGTAGAGTGTGGAAGAAACTGAGTGTCGAAAAGCATATGATTCTGGTATAGAAGCTTATTTGACTGCCTTTGACCAATCAAAAGCTCCTGAAGAAGTAAGTACTTCTCTTTAGCCTCCTGTTATTTGTAATTTATGACTATGATTCATACCAATTCTACTATATAGGGTGCACTGAGAGAAGAACATGAAGAAGCAGTGCGAAAAGCCTTGGCTATGTTTAACGCCAATGCTGTAGGGGCTGGTTTAGCAAGAAAAAAATATGAGGATCAACTTCACAAGGACTTGAAGAAAAAATTTGCGGTAATGGACTCTAAAACTACTCAGTAATAAAATACTTGTTTTTGAAATCGTACTTTTAGGTATACTTTTCGTTTCACATGAATTGCCTCTTCTCACTGCGTTATGCTGATGTAGACTATCTTTTCTTGATTTAGGATTACAAAAGAAATGCATTCATGGAGGCAGATTTGCGATGCACGAGCACTATTCAAAGTATGGAGAAGCAGCTGAGAGCAGCTTGCCATGCCTCTAATGCAAATATGGATAATGTTGTCAAGGTTGGTTACTTATGGATATATATATTTTTGACTAGATGTATTATGGATGGAAGTTCCCATGGTTTTGGTTGCTGATTGTTTGTTTTTCTTTGTATTTAATGATCGATTATGTCTCAGGTTCTAGAAGCTCGTTTGTCAGACTATGAAGCATCATGCCATGGCCCAGGGAAATGGCAGAAACTTTCTGTGTTCTTGCAACAAAGGTATTTACTACTAGTCACTCCCACTGATTTTGATTTACGTGTATGTTTCTTTAGAGGTTTGTTCATATATTTTGCCCATTTTATTCTCTGTTTTAATCATGCAGCTTGGAAGGACCGATATATGATCTCACTAAAAGGCTTATAGATAATATCGCTATAGAGAAAAACTCACTTGCAGTGAAATTCCGTTCTGTTGAAGATGCGATGAAACATTTAAAGCAGCAGTTGGATGATAGCGAGAGATACAAGCAGGAATACCAGAAACGTTATGATGAATCCAACATCGACAAGAAGAAGCTGGAAGATATATATAGAGAACGCATAACTAAACTACAGGGGGAGAACAGTTCACTGAATGAGCGATGCTCCACTTTGGTTAAAACATTGGAATCTAAACAAGAAGAAATCAAGGAATGGAAAAGAAAGTACGACCAGTTTGTTTTGAAACAGAAAGCTGTTGAAGATCAGCTTAAATCTGATATGGAAGTTCTTAGGACCCGAAGTACTACTTCTGAAGCTAGGCTTTCTGCAGCTAGAGAACAAGCCAAATCCGCTCAAGAAGAGACTGAGGAATGGAAAAGAAAGTATGATTATGCTGTGGGAGAGGCAAGATCTGCTCTTCAAAAGGCTGCTTCAGTGCAAGAACGCTCAGGCAAGGAAACACAATTGAGGGAAGATGCTCTTAGGGAGGAATTTACATTGACTTTGACTGAGAAGGTATCTTTCTTTGTCCCATTTGTTAAAGAGACGACTTTAAGATTTCCAATCATCAATATGCAGTGTTAACTGATTTCAGGATGAAGAAATTAAGGAGAAGACCACAAAAATTGAGAAGGCAGAACAGTCTCTAACGGTTCTAAGATCAGAGTTAAAGGTGAGCTTTTCTAGATGATAGTATACGTATTTTAACGTTGTATTGTTAATTCTATCCTTCTATGTGATATCTTTATGTTAGTTATCTCTCCATACATTCAGATTAGTTGGTCAGTTGAACATCTGGATCTAAGCTTGTGTGGTGTCTTTTGCAGGCGGCAGAAACGAAAATCAGAAGCTTTGACGTGGAAACAGCATCACTGAAATTGGAGCTAAGGGAAATGATTGACAGGTTAGACAATGCCAACACAAAGGCTCTAGCATATGAAAAAGAGGCAAACAAGTTGGAACAAGAGAAAATCCGTCTTGAGCAAAAGTACCGATCTGACTTTGAAAGGTTCGATGATCTCCAAGAGAGATGCAAAACAGCTGAAATTGAAGCTAAACGTGCTACTGAACTGGCGGACAAAGCTCGATCTGATGCCGTCACTTCCCAAAAGGAGAAAAGTGAGAGTCAGAGCTTGGCAATGGAAAGACTTGCCCAGATCGAGCGAGCTCAGAGACAAGTTGAAAACTTGGAGAGGCAGAAGACAGACTTGGAAGGTGAATTGCACAGACTTCGTGTGTCTGAGATGGAGGCTGTGTCCAAGGTTACAGTCTTAGAAGCAAGAGTCGAAGAACGAGAGAAAGAGATCGAGTCATTGTTAAAGCTAACCAACGAACAGAGGGCTCATAACGTGAAGTCGTTGGAGAAGCTGTTGGATGAAGAGCGCAAGGCTCACATAGCCGCAAACCGAAGAGCTGAAGCTCTTTCTCTTGAACTGCAAGCTGCACAGGCAACCGTTGATAATCTTCAGCAAGAATTAGCTCAAGCTAGGTTAAAAGAAACTGCACTAGACAACAAAATCAGAGCTGCGAGTTCTTCACGTGGGAAACGGACCAGAATGGAAGATGCTGTTGATATGGATATTGGAGAGACAAGTGATAGAATCTTGAGGACTAGTAAACGATCTCGAAGCGCAAGAGGAGATGACAATGGTGCTTATGAAGATGGCGTTTCGGTTTCTAGAGGCGATGAGGACACTCAAAACCAGCAAGGCGAAGAAGAAGATGAGGAAGCAGAAGATTACAGGAAGCTCACAGTGCAGAATCTTAAGCATGAACTGACGAAGTATGATTGTGGACATTTGTTACTGAACAAAGGCCATCAGAGCAAGAAAGAGATTCTTGCTTTGTATGAAGCTCATGTTCTTCCCAAGAAAGCGTTAGAGAAAGAAGAGAGAAAGAGGCATTGAAAAAACTACTTCATGGGACAAACTCTGTACAGAGTAAGGGGAGAAAACATGTTTTAGTCTTGAAGTTTCTATCTTTTGAGATTAGTAAAGAGTTTGCTTTAGCAAGGCTCTGACTTGAGCGTTGTTGTATTGAAACTGAGGTTTAGGGTTTATGAGTGTTTTTGTGTTGGTATTTAAAATTGTGTGGGGCTTGAGACGGTTTGGTGTTGGGACTTTGAAGTTTGTAGACGTTATTTTCTAAGATTTCTGTTGAGCTTGAGTTGGACCGTTTGCTTTGGATTTCATTTAGTTTTTCACCTCTCAGTTAACAATATTGACAATTGGGTTTTGAGTCCGTACACGGTTTCAAAGAGACACTATTCTATTAATAACATATAATATTAGGATATCTTGTTATATTGTTTTCAGAATATTTAATAACCTAACTCTAAATGTAAAATACAATCTTCAGAAGTACAATAAGGGATAGCGTTAGTGGAATCTACATGTATGTGAGTGATTAAGGAGATGATAAAGTTGGGTTTTGCAATTGCTTACAAGTTTTAAGGGCTTTGCTATCACAAATAAATGATGCTATCCTATTTCACACGCCATTCTATTTAGATACACATTCACATTACATGTAAATGGAAATCTCCCTGGAGAGTTTGGTTTCTAAATTATAAGTATTATCAATTGGCATAAGTTGAAAGGGAGTTGTAGAATCTGCAAGTTTGTGGACGGCTAAGATGATTAAATTGGGTTTTGCAGCTTTTGCAACTTCTAAAGGGATTACCGCAAAAAAAAAATGATGCTATTTCGTTTTACATGTATGATCCATTACATAACAGTTATAGATAAAAAGTTAAAAACACTTATTAATCATAATTTCTTTCTAATCTAACACTACAAGAAAACATATATATATTCCCGAAAATTGTTCGATCTCTTTGGAAAAAAATTCATTGGAAATTTTCGGTGTAACAGATAACTCCAACAGAAAAATCAACGATTATTAGTTGCTATTTGTGGTGCACTTTTTGTGGCATGGGTAATGGTTATGATAACAAGTCGTAGAAAACACCATTATTAATTCGTCGGTATTTCGCCAAAATAATTTCCGACAAAGACTGGGTCATCAAGAATTTATCCTGACGATATTATCAATGAACCACTTTCATCGGTATAAACTTTTGACGATAATATTTCGCCCAAATAATTTTCGACGAAGACTTGGTCGTCACGAATTTATCCTGGCGATATTACCGATGAACCACTTTAATCAGTATCTTTATTTCTGATGAAATAACTTTTGTCGGAATAACTTCTAGATGAATATGTTTGTCAATAATTATCGATGAATAATATTCCTCGGTAATTTTTAAAAATAATTTATTAAAAAATAATAGCCTTAATCAAAATCTAATATTTAAATTAATTTATTTATTTAAAAATTTAAATCCTAATGTGAGAACAAATATTTAAAAATGTAAAGTGTTACATAAAAGTTTTATAACATAAAAATAACATTTAAAAGTTCATAATCTAAAAATACTAAAATTCATTGGAAACAACTGCTTTATATTCTCCATGATCTGGTTCATCCTTTGAGTTTTCGTCACTTGAGACTGATTTGTCACCATTTGAGCTTGGTTTTCTGCTATTTGAGCAATAATTGTAGCATTTGGGTCTCCGAAACTACAATCCGCTCATCATTGTTCCTCAACTGCTCTACAATCTCATAATCAATATACGGAGCTTGTGAAAAAGAAGTCGAATCGAATGGAAGAGCTAATCCGACCAAATGATCTTTCTTTTCTAGAGCCGCTTGAAAAATGAACTTAATTAAAAGATATGAAATTATAAAAATAAAATGAAATTTAAAACATACCCCATGCACGTGGTTGTTCATTTGCTCCCAAACAAGATGTTGGAAGCCTAAGAACCATCTTAAGAAAAAGGTTGGGAAGAAAAGGTTTCTTTTGTTGGGTAGCTGGATTACCAAGGTTTAAGGGTTATTAACATGTTTTATTAGATTTTTAATTAATATATATTTCTTAAAATCCAAATCTTACTTAGCGAGTCACGGGTTTGGCAGTCGGACCGCAAATTCGGGTGAGCGTAAAAATACTGCTCCAAACTTAAATGGGGGTACTACAAGACACTAAACCACATGTGTAATATTGTTTAGTCCAAAACAAGCTTTATATATAATTAATCAAGGGCACGTGATGTGCATCCGGCCCTAAAAACATCGAAAGAGATCAAGTTTGACATCATCAGAAGAAGTTGATCTTTATTTAAGTTTTATCGGTCGCGCAACTAGTTAATATGGATGGTAATCCGACCTTGTACATGTGATGGAAATGCATTTGCACAATGCCCATTATCATAAACAGATCAAGTTTGTGTGTTCATGCAGGAATGGCGACGATAGACACTACTGCACACGTGTGTTCATGGCTCTAAAGCTACAATCTTAGAATGAATATATTCGGCTTACGTATTGGGTCGTATATTATGTGTCATATATGAGGTTTAGGGTTTGTGTGTCTGTTTCTTTTTTTGTTGTCAGGGTTGGTTCCGGGCATTAGTCCAATGAAATATTAATCTTGGTTTCAAAATTTTAAAGATGTAACATACCTAGGTTTTGTACTTTTAGTTATAAAGAAATTATACTTAAATGTTTATAGGTTTTTAAATATTTGGTTGTCATTGTGTTGGTATTAACTTTGGCTTGTCGGTTTGGTGTTTGACTTTTTGATTCGTCGACTTTTTTTTTCGTCGGAATTCTCTTGATCTTGTTCAACTGTTTGCTTTGGATATTGGTATTTTACTCTTTGGTTCTCAGTCAACAGTATTGACTAATTAGTTTGATGGATTGATTCTAAATGTGTTTTTTTAACTTCATGATAAGATCTCTATATATGACTTGAACTATGTGATGTGACGCCGAGAGAAACTTAGTTTTTTTTTTTTTTTTTGAAAAAGAGAGAAACTAGTTAGCTGAATAACATTAGTTAATTAAGCTATAATCTGCGGACTCGCGTAATTTAATCATCTCTTAGTTAAAACTATAAGTGATAAAATGATTGTTGTATTATGTTACGGGTAAGATGTAGAACGGTTCTTTACAGTGATGTGCATCCAAAGTAAAGTATCAATCTATGTTTCTGTTCGGGTTTTCGCAAGGCGTGTGTTCATTATTAATGTTTGATATGTAATAACTTTCTTAGCTTTCATGTCTTAAAATAGCGTCTTTTTGTCATTTCTTTCAGCTTCTAGGAAAAAAACTTACTATTCATTAGAATAAAATCACACCAAAGATATTTTTGAATCCACAAAACAACACCTTTGTTTCATAACTTTTGAATTCTAAACCAATGCCTAAATGGTCTTCAGCAACCGCCGTGTACGTTAATTTACAAACATAACAGTTTGTAATATTGTGAATGTTACAAGAAAATAAATAAACAAATATGAAAACTAACGACAATTGTTACAACCAATCAATTACTTAAAATCTGAATGAACTCTGGTGTCACATGAATCAAAACTGAACCCAACAAAAATTTAAATAAAATCTACCAATTTATTGTCACCATTAAGAAACAAAACTGACTTGTTCCACGAGGCGCAAAGATTAGGTCCACCGTCTAGTTTTGACGATAATCTACCTTCCAAGTCTCGTCAAAATATAAAGGGCCCGAGTGAATTTTTAAACAATCTTTCGTACACACTTACCATATTTTAATTATAAATCCTCGTAATCTATAATTGTTTCCGACAGAGCATGCGAAAATTATTTTTATCATATCAATAATTTTAGAACTTCTAGAATTATAAATATTCTTAATTTTGTAGATCGATGCGAATAAAATCATTAATTGAAACCATACGAAACCAATTATACCCCAAAGTATATGTCAACAATGTACAGTAACAGTTTCATTAACTACTAACTTACCCCTACTTATATTCCCAATCTTCTCCGTAAAAACCCCAAAAACTTTTCAAAACGTTCAAATCACCCCTCCTCCTTCCCTCTCCAAACTGTTCAAAATCGCCGCCACCTGAGAAACCGACGGCCTACTCCGCCGCGAGTTCCCGACGCAAGCCAAAGCCACCTTCGCTAACCTTATCACCAAACACTTGATCTCACTCTGTACAACAACTCTCGGATCCAAAAGCTCAGCGAACCTCTGCTCTTTGATCAACGGCGTGGCCCACTTCACGATCAGCCCATTATCGCTTCTTCTCCCACTCAGAATCTCAAGCAAAACGACGCCGAATCCGTACACATCGCTCTCTTTGCAGTACCCTTCTTCAACGTACCAAGAACCCCCCGCGCTCTCGCGCGGGATCAAGAACGCGAATCCGTAATCCGAAACCTTCGCCATGAGCTTCTCGTCCACGAGTATATTCGACGACGTGAATCGACCGTGGACGATTCTAGGGTTTATGACTTCGTGTAGATACTCCAAACCCCTCGCCGCACCCGCCGCGATTTTGAAACGTTTCCGCCAATCAAGAACGGTAGTAACCGCCGGTTCGAGATCGGAGTCTCCGTGTAAGTGATCGCTCAAGCTTTTCGCTTCTCCGACGAACTCTGTGACGACGATCCTCTCGCCGGGAGCTTCCGAGAAGCCTAGAATCGAGACGACGTTGGGGTGGAGAGCGGAAGAGTGTGTTTTGAGAACCGTGGTGAAACCGGAACCCGGTTTACTTAAAACCAAACCGGGGTGTATTCTTTTGACCGCGACGAGGTTTTTATGGGATGGGATAACCGCTGCGTAAACCGTTCCTAACCGACCGCTACCGATGATTCGTCGCTGGCTAAACCCGTCGGTTGCTGAATCTAGTTCGGTTAGAGGGTAAGTGGTTCCCGCCGGTTTGGTTTTTGGAAGGAGAGATTCGTCGGACCGGATTGGTTTCTTTCTGCATAGTAAGAGGAGGAAGATGATGAGAAGAAGAAGAGAGAGTGAGAGAAGAGACAGAACAGAAGCGTAAGCGATTTCTTCAGACTTGTCCATTTGGTTTCAAGAAGACAAAAAAAAAACTCATTCAAGATGTCTGATTATGATTATGGTTTTTGCGTGTATATAGGAGAAGGAAAATTTAATAATTTTAAAGGTCAAAATGATTAAGTAAGGAATAATACGATCTAAATGGCCAATATATATATATATATATATATACATATTCATGGACTCTTTATTTTATGAAAATATTTACTTTTTATTATACTATGTGAAGATTTTTTTTTTTTGCAAACTAAGATTTGTTTTTTTACAGCAGAAATAAATATTTGTTTGGGTATTCTTATGTACATTGGAATATTTTCAGCTTGTTAGAATTTAAAAATATAACTTCGTTAATTTATTTAAAATAGAAAAGTTATGAAGATTTTTTTTGTCGAAAAGATTATGAAGATGCATTAACTTGTCATGAAAATGAATATATTGTGCATGAACAAACCTACATTAATACTTTCAGATAAATTATAGATATGTATGGTAACGGTAAATATTCCTGAAAACGAATTATAAGTTGACAAAAATACAACAGTTACAAAAATACAACAGTTATCAATATCGTATTTGTACATCAAAAATGGTTAAAATATAAATATGATCAACAAGCGGAAACTAATCCTCCCTTTATCTAATTCATTTTTCTAAAAATATTTATACAAAGAGGGGTCAAAGGTTACAGAAATGAGGATTCATGATCCAAATAAATTAGTAGTAGAACGAGAAAAACTGTTGCTAGAGAAAGACCGAAAGAGAGTTGCATATGTGAACCAACCTTACCAGCAAAAAACGGGTTGAAGTATATATTTTGTGCACGTAATTTTTTTTTTTATAAAACAGCTATTACCATGTCATATACTATTCTACTTCCTTTAACGAAAAAAATATAAATGTGTCACTGGAATAAAATGACATGAATATATGAGAAACATGCATGAGATTCATATTAATATTTAACAATACGTTTAAGAAAAGCGCGTAGAGCTATTGTGAATACATTAAATTATAAGAAATGAGAAGAAGATATAGAGCGTGTTGGACTTTTAGGTAAGAAAAACATGTCGATATTTTCAGTTGTTGGTTGATCCTCTATTCATAATGTCACTCCGTTTTCAATGTTCTGTCTTTTTCTGCAATTCAAATTAATGAATGCGTATAAAATCTTAATTTCGAGAATGTGTGTTAAAAATCTACCTAGGCATGGGCGTTTTTACCCCAACCCAAACTATCTACCTAAACCCGAACCGAAAAAACCGAAACCAAATCCGAACCGTTATACAAAGATATCCGAACGGGACTTATGAGCTTAGTACTTTGGAGTTTGGTTATAATCCGAACCGAACCGAAATCCGAAGTAAGATCCGAAGATATCCGAAATTAGTTCAATATGTTAATGTTTTTATATATGTTAAGGCAATTTAGATATCGTAAAGTATTTAAAATATTTTTGTAATTTATTTTATTTATTATTTTGAATACTTTTTAGTTAATTAAGATAGTTTAACTAATTTTTAGTTAGATTTGTGAATAATTTATATATTTTTAAATTTTTTTTATCAATTTTTGAAGTTTAAAAAATATTTTTTTGGACAATTTCAAACATTGGTTATAATCCGATCCGAACCGAACTCGGAAGGGACCGAACCGAACCCGATCCGATAATTAGTAAAACCCGAATGGGACTTATGAGCATAATACCGAAAATCCAAAAACCGAAATCACCCGAACCGAAACCGACGGGGGCCCCGAACGCCCAGGCCTAAATCTACCTTTGAAAACAAATGTAAAAAATAGCTAGCTAATCTGTAAAAGACATAACAAATGCATTTGTTTTCAGTTAACTTTGAAAAAGAAACATAAACATCTATGATATAAAAAAGAAGAAGAAAGAACTCTCTCTGACGCGCTTTCCAAGACAATCGCATCTCGGCGCCGGTGAAGCCATGGCTCACCGGCGTCGCCTCCGCTCCACCTTCCTCATGTTCTCTCTCGCTCGTCAAAGCTTCACGTCTGTTTCTTGCTTCGCAATTTCTCAATCACTTCTGGATCTGGGGTTGTCGACACAGGAAAAAATCTTCGTGGTCTCTGCTCATGTTGTTGTGACCGCCGGAACTGCATCATTCACTGGGGGCTCCCGGAAAAACTTTACAAGGACATCCTCTCACCGCTACAACCCACAAAGGGAGGGCTCTCGCTCTGCAACAGATCTGACATGGAAGACCATGCATCCTTCTAAGTTTGTTGAACGCTGCCGCTCTTTTGGTCGATGGTAGCTCAACCGCCTCAGCCTTGAGGTCGCCTCCTCTATATGCAGCTCCCTCTGACCTCCACCCTGCAACTCTCTCCGCTTGCCCAAGCCGCCGCAGTCCATCATCATCATCACTTTGTAAACGGGGCTCCGTTGCTTTGCTCGGTGGCTGCTTAACCCCCATGCTCCCTATCCCCACGATCTCCTCTCTCCCACCTTGCGCCACCGTCATTTATGCCAACGTCGATAGGCTCCTTAGCTCCGCCGCACGTTCTCTGTCCACCAAGCTCAAACCCAGTGAACCACATGACATCAGTCCTATCCTCTCCTCAACATGGGCCAGGCCCAAGTTGCTTTTAAAAGGTGTCAGCCCAATTTTTACCTCTCTAAATATTACTGCTAGGCTCATAAGTTGTATTGAGGCCTTGGTTGTAGTTAATAGTTTGTCAATGAATTTTGGTGGATTCACCGAAGCTTTGATCGGAACTAGTTTGCATACAATGTCATATCTTTCTTGTTTTAAGAAAATTTCATCTTTGTGGTCGCTGGTGGGTTCACTAGCGCCATCATCAAAGACCTTCCTTATGAGAAGTGTCAACCGTCCTACTATCAAGCAGTTGAATTTGCCAAAATCCCTAGTCGTTTTGTTATCTTGTGGAGCGGCTCGTACGGGGTCTGAAGATACAACGGAATTCGTGTCGACGATATTTCGAGGTGTGGATTGGCTATCAACGTCACGACTTAATGTGACTAAGTTCCAACCTTCCGGCTTTGCCGTGAATTTTATTTTGACGCATTCGAGTTGTTCTCCGAATCCGTTGTCGATTTATTTTAGAGGTTTCTCTATATCTATCATCTATGTTGTATTGTCTTTTTGTACTGTTTCTAGAGCTAGGATTGTCTCTCTTTCAGAGTGTAATCCGAATGGTTAAGTATTAATGAAAGTTGTGTTTCAAAAAAACATCTATGATATCAATTTCGAGGAATAAAATTGGTTAGATATAATTAATTTAATGATATACTCCCTTTATATCAAAAATATGTAAATTTTATGAACTCTTTGATACTATCCATAGAAAATGTAAAATTTAGAATTTGCATACATATTAAAATATATTAAATTTTAATTATTAATACATATATTTTAGTAATTAACTATTTTCCATCACTTTTCACTAAAAATATTTAATAAACCCAAGTATCGTTTTTGAAGTTTATAATTTATAATTAAATAATACATTAAAAATTAAAAATGTATCTTTTTGAAATATGTTTTTTTAAAACATAAATCTTTTCAAAAGGGAGGGATTATATTTAATATGGTTAATTATATTTAAGAAAAAAATTGATAAGAAAGGTTTTTATAACAATATATTTTATCAATACTTTCTTGAATTTGTTATAAATGCAGTAATTATTGTTAAATGTGTTATATAGCAAGATGTACCTTCCCAGTTTATGGCTCAACGTTGATAAGTATATTTTTCAGTCTAGTCACCAATTAGTGCATATACAAAGTATATTGAATTTGATGAGAAATATTCGAAATGGACCCATTTAACTTTGGCAGGTGAAACTCGCACCTAATGAATAACTAATGCCATTGATTATGATTTTAATTTTATCTTATAATGACTATTTATTTAATATTTTCATATCAAAAGATCAAACAGGCTAAACTAGTCTCCTTTCTTAGTCTCGATGTCGTATCTTTATTTAAAAAATTCATATACCTAACTCAACTGGTTTGGAATACTTCCTGAACTTATATGTTAGATCTGTATTAATTAAGTTTAACATTTGTTTATAGTCATAGATAAGTCACGGATACTTGTAAAGGCCGAAAATCAGAAATGATCTTGATGTGTAATTTTAATTTTTATGAATATATATTTTTGTTAATAGTACCAACCAAACAATGATTTGACTACGTTTGATATCTACAAAACACCTTAAATTCTGCTAACTATCTAATTAAGCATTTATTAATAACTCTCTTATAATCTGTATTATATGTAGTGATACGTTCGTTACACCATCAAGTTTTCTTAAATACTGAAGTTACTTAATATATGAACATAAGGGTGATGATTGGTATAAAGCACAAAACTCTTCCAATCATGATTTAGAAAGATGTTTTAAAGATACCGAGTTTTCTTTCCTTTGTTTTTATTAGCTTTAGAAAGCAAAAATCAGAGTACACTTATATCTTGACTTCAGAAAATTTACAAATAAATAATGAAATCTGCTTAAACCTACAACAAAATACACTCCATCTGTTTCATATTAAGTGTCACTTTAGCTTTTTGCACACGGGTTAAGGAAATAATTATTTTTGCATATTTTCTATAAAACAAAACAATTATCTATACACCTAACCATATTTCAACCAATAGAGAAATAAATTGCATTATCAAATTAATAAATTTTGCATCGATAGTCGAAAACAACACTTATTTTGTAACAAAAAAAATCTCTATAGCGACACTTAATATGAATCGGAGGCAGTATAAAGTTACAACTCATTCCAATCACATACAAGATCTATCTATATATATATATATATATATATATATAACTAAAAGTAAAATATCAATTTACAAATTATTTTCATCAAACCTAAACCTATTTAAATTAACAAGAAATAATTTGAAGAATTTGTTTTCTCATTTTTAACCACCAAGCTTAAGCTTGCACTAACAAAATGATGGAAAAACTTAACTAAAAATCAATACATAATCAAAAAAGAGATTAAAAAAATTAAGAAAACAAAACTAAAGATATATAACTAATAAAAAATAAATATTTAGTGAAATTCAATTTAGTTAGTAAATAATAATTTAGTTAAATATTTTTTTGGTAAATTATTTTGGGGTGTTACCAGTTAAAAGAATATAAAAACATGAGGAATAAAATTTAATGCACAATGTATTCAATGCGAAGCAGATAAGAAAATAATAAGCCACTTTTTTAGTGTACTTCAGAAATTTAATTATGGGCTTTATCAAAGATACCCGCAAACTCAAGTAGTTTTTCTATGCAATCATTTTTCCCAAATATAGATTATACGTTCTCGAAAATAAGAAGATTATCACTATGCATGAATTCATTGGTATATATTTCACAACGATAAAGTCTTTAATAATTTTGATAAAACCCTCGTATACCTTGCATGTTGCAGAAACAGAAGTAATACTTTGGAATGAAGCACATGTGGAAATGCTGTAAAAGGAAATACAAGATTTTCTAACTACAGATGACATTACACAATCATTACCACCAAAACTGAGAAGATGGTGTTTTATGGATAGATCTTGGAAAGATAAAGATTCTCTAGGCAAGGTTAGTACAACAATCTAGAAGGTTTTGAGGGGTTGATGGGGACAAGAAACACAAGAGCCAGCCTATCACCCATGCATGCAAAAATTGGAGCCTTAATATGGGCAATAGAATGTATGGAAACTCTCTGACAACTTCAAGTGACTTTTTTCAACATATTGTTCTCAATTGGTGAAGATGATTTTGGAACCAGAAAAATGACCTATTTTGCAATTTAATTGGAAGAAATACAAAGGTTAAAGGAAAGTTTCAGTATGGTGGAGATCACACATGTATCCTAGCCTCAAAACACAAGGGATGACAATTTTACACGTGGTGGTCGGAGTCAACCATCATATTTTGTTCATATTGACACGAAGTTCTTAGTCTGGTTATCAAAGTCTTAATCAAGTATATCTAAGTTGATGAAAAAAAAATTACCTAGACTTATACAACATAAAAAAACCATAAAATGAGTGAAAATATATAATAGAACTTGAGTTTTGTTGAAAAAAATAAATGGGTCAAAAATAATAGTTTAGTACATAATATAATCCAAAATAAATAGAAATAAATTCAAAAAAATGAAAGACATTTACGTTAATAATTCTCACATTTTACCAAATCCATATCAATAAAAGTAAAAAAAAAAAGAGTGAATCTCACTTGCATCATTTCCATTTCTTGTCACCAAGTTCAAGTTTTAAGAAGTTAACAAGAAAAAAATAGAATAGAACAATCAATGATTACTACATAATCAAAATGGAATTAAAATATTTTTCTGGAAAACAAAAAGAAGCACAAAAGCTAAAAATAAAACAATAAAATTACCTATTAAACTATTACCATCACTAAATTGTCAACAAATTATAATACCACCACAACACTGAAATACTTTTGAAAGAGATACATTTGGAGATCATGTCATGCGTAACACTATTTTCTTGAACAAGCATTTTTCATGGAATCATACCAAAGGTCGCACAAGCGGCCGAGTATACAAAAATATCAAACTAAGTCCCTTGATGTTCTATTCATTAACATTATTGTAAATATGTAATGACCTAATGACAAGATATCTCTCAAACATCAACTACAGACTCATTACGTCTGAGGCATATAAGAGTATTTTCAGAAAAATATATACATAGAGCTATAGTATCTCCACATATCATAATAAGGTTTGTATGTCAATGAAATTTACTTATACGACATATAATGTTATGAAAGAGAGAGTTCAAGATAGATAAAGTTTATTTTGACAAACCTGGACGGATACTAAGTAAAACAAAAGCGAAAAAATGTTAAAATCTCATTAAGAAGTTGTTTTATGGAGTTAGAGTAACTAGACTACCATGCTATTTAACAAGTTAGAGAAATACAAGACAACAATTAAATGTCACCGCAAGAACATAAAAAATAAGGGAGACACCTCCTAATATTGCAAACAAATGAAAAAGTTTTCTTTGATGATTTAAGCAAGAGATGTAAGTTTATTGTGTCTTAATAATTATGGAAAATTAAAATAAAAAATGAATTCAAATTTAAAAAGCTAGCATAATCCAATTTCAATAATGCAAATTAATGTAAGTAGTTGCAAAATCCGGACGAGCATAACAATACACAACAACCCAAAATATACCTAAGAACATACATAATAGTGAATGACCTAAAATAAAATCAATATGCCGCCTAAATAAAAATAAAGCATTGTCTCCTTCAAAGACTCACAATTATGATATTTTACAATTTAGTCAATCATAACGATTCTTGCGCTCAATATCCTCCTATATAATTGAAGATCTCATAGAAATAATGTTTCATAAATGATATAATCAACCCTACTGAAGCTAAATACAAATGTGAAATGAAACATTAACAAAGTCAAAATCCATCACATACCAACCTTAATTTGTATGACTATCTATCTATCTATTTTTATATATTACTAAAGTTGAATTGTTCACTATTCTTATGGTAACATGTCTGTCCATCCACCTCTCACCCTCCATGTCATCGCATCATTTTGTATATGTTTTAACAATTGGTGCGATCTTTTTCACATGTGTGGACTTCTGAATGTTATTTGGACTGCACATAATAGGCTCATGCTGAAAAGCCAACAAATTATGTATCTACCCGAGGCCCATAATCTTGAGACCCATTATCACCAACCTCTCAATTCATCTTTGTAAAATATCAAAGGTGTTGGAAACCACTGTTGTACCTCTTCCTCTTCACATTGGTGCTTAACATAACGGTGTGCTATACTGGCATTCAATCAGTAAACTTCAATGCGTATTCTATTTCACTTCCTCTTGCTGATATATTTTTTACCAGATTTCCTTAAAAAACCGCTCAAATAGCTAATGCCTAGCTAAATTTCTCAGAACTGAAAGCATATTATTTCAGATAAAGTGTTTAGATGAGGCTTCTTTGTTTTATGGAGGCACATAATGTTAAGAAAGGCGGAGAAGTCATAGGTGTTGACATGGTTTTTTCGATGGCAAGGTAATCCCATTCATTTTAATCTTTTATAATTTGATTAATTCCAACATTTCTTATCACTGGTATCTGGTTACTCCTCTGCTTAACAAGCAACGCTAATCCTTGCGTATATCCATGTACATTGGCTCAAAACCTTCAAACAGTTGCTCAAAGAAAGAGCCTTTTATGAGCTAAATGCATTTGATATGACCATGAGTAACCAAAACTTCAAATTCGTAGATGCCCACGTCTCTATTAGATTGAGAGAGAAAACCTTTTATCTAGATATCAGAAAAATTCATTGTATCCCAATGGAGAACTCCCATTTTGGAACTAAGACCAGCTAATTTTATTGGCTAACATGATCACTCTTATAATTCTATTTACATTCACAATAAGCTGCCATCATTCCTCATGTTTATATGCATAAGTCGTTGAATAGGTGAAGGGCATAAAAACCACTTATAACGGATCATGGCTGACATAAAAATTGACAAGTAACAACAACTTAACAAGCTTCATTTCGGCAACTTTCTTACCTCTCCCTTTGTTAGTTAGATGACTTATTATCACCTTTTTATTAGTTCTCAACACCTTTATTTCTTCAGATAAATCCTTTCATTACTAAGATTGTTTCCGTCTTAGCTGGCATCGTTTACATGTTGTTTAGCTTACAGCTTCGGGTTTAGTTAGGAATCTTATGTGAAGTACTATGATGGTTAGGGAAATGTTTCATTTCATGTACGTTGTTGACATCTTACTAATATTATTATGAGCAATCTAATTTAAGCAATTGTGGGTCCAGTAAAATGGATACCACATAGTTTTTGTGTGATGAAGAGCTGAGAAAAAACATTAGAATAGGAAAACACTTACTCTTGAAACATATTAAACTTTTCTCTTTTGATGGGTTAATGATAAAATTTGAAAAATTGTGTGTGGTGTTTGGAATTTTAAAATCCAGCATCTGTTACTTCGCTTTGTATCTATGGTATTTTGATATGTCAAATGGTGTTGGCTAGAAAGCTAGCTGAAATACATCTAATTGTTAATGTCTACCCGTCCACATGCTCGACTATGCATGGACTCAGTATTCGACAGACTTTCCAAGCTCCTCTGTGAGAAATTAGCTGCCTCCAATTTGTAACCAAAGGTTGTTGTAGCCACCAATATCAAATTAGTTGGAGGTAGCCATTTCTCTATTGACTTTGATATGTGCATAACTAGAGGGGTGAAGATGTTTGTTCTTACACTTTACATTGTTGTTATTTTAGGATGACTCTTTTTATATGATACTTCAAGAATACATTTCTATATTGAATAGGAGAGTGGTGCCAGCCAAAATTATCTTGAAAAGTAATAAATTCTTAAGTTAGTTATTGTCGAAAGAGTTTAAATTTCTTCAGGTTATAAACCCCCTCAATAATTAATCAAGTTAAAAACCGCAAAGTGATGAAATAATTCAATAGCTCATTAACTACACTTTGTAATGAGTCTATAATGGATTTCGTTGATCAAAAGTGAGCTATTTAAATACTCATTTTTAAACAAAAGATTTAGCTTTCCATACTGAGTTTTGCTCCAATCCAGTAGTCAATAAAAGCTTACAACTATTGTCAAACACACATTGAGTGCTACATTTGAGAACACACTACGACACTGAAGGCCTTCACCCATAGTCATAGTGTATTTAAAAAAAACAAGACGATGTCAAAACCCATAAAGCCAACCACAAGCCTTCCAACGTTATCAGTGGCTCCGACTTCACAAGATATTTTCTTTACAAAGAGTTTGCATAATAGAATACTTGCATTCCCACATCTTCAATGAATTAAGCTAGCTCTAATGTCATCCACGGTTTTTAAATTGCACCCACACTTAATAGGTCCAACCGTTACGGAAGAAACAAAGAGGTAAAACCATCATTCCTCCTTTGTGTCAAGATAAACATATCTACCATGTCTCTGCAAATATATCCAACAATGACTACATCAAGTGACTGAAAATTTCTAAAATAATCAGTTAAGAAGACACACGCTAGAGTAGGAGAAAGTTGTTCGACCATATATAGTGGTATAGTACAAAAATTTAAAAATTGATGACCAATGTTATCCAATCGTTAAGTATAGTCAAGATATCAATAAACAAATAAAAAATAATTAGATTTAGTAATAATTTATAGTAATTTTTAATATATAATAAATAAATTATATTTATAAAATCAATTCTGAAAATTAATCATTATTTTCTGTTTAGTGAACCACAATCATTTATTCAGATAACATAGTTTACTTGGATTTTAAATATAATATATGAAAAAATATTCAAACAAATATGTATCTTTCTAAATAGTAACAGTTAGTATTAAGTTATGTTTATTTAAAAATAATTTTCAGTTATAATAAATCAGCTATCCTTTTTTGTGTCATATAAATAATATTATTTAGAAAAATATAAAATATAATATCACTGAGTTCAAAAAAAATAAACATATAAAAAGAAGAAGATCTATGTTTTTTGTGTTAAATACAATAGTACTAGATTAAAAAAAACATACATTCATTTTCTAAAAATGTCAAAGTAGAACGATAAAAAAATTACAGTTTCATGACAATAAATGTTGTTATAACAAAATACTTGGAAATTACTATAACTTATAACTGAAAATTAATTAAAGATTTTCAAAAAACAAATTAGTAGTAAAACAAATATATAATTTGCAATAAGTGATGTAAACATAAAATCTAATGTTATTATTTTTAGAATAAATTTGAAAAACTAAATTTTACATACTGAATTTAAAAGCCTCAACCATAATTTCAATACTGATATGAAAATAAAAAAATATACTTTCTTAGAGTTCAATGAGAGACATAATATAAAATAACCCTTGATCAAGAAACAAAGAAGAATATAAGTGAAATTAGATGACTTAACAAAGATATTAAATATATATACGAACATGATAAAAAATAACATAACCCTCATTCAAACAATCACAAAAATCATATTAGAAAATATAGTCAAATGCAACAAAACTAAGGTTGAATCTTCTTACAACAAACAAATCAGTTCAACAAAAACGTATGATAAAAGATAAAGAAAAGAAACCACAAAAGTAACGATCTACACATAATATAAAACCAAACTTTTATATTAAATACAAATGTTAAACGAAAACAAAACTAAATAAAATTCTGCGCGAAGCGCGGACTAACATCTAGTGTATATATAAGTTATACCAAACTTTTTTGTTTTGTTATCTAAAGTCCTAAGTCAGCAATTGTAACAACCGTCCGTCGCATAGTTGTATGTAATATGTCCGTAGATTCTCTTACTTTCATTTTTTCCAAAAAATATTGTTATCAATTTCAAAGAGTGATAAAGAGATAATATACATAATTACAAAAACATAATTTTTTAAAATATGAAGATGTATGTACCATATCGTAAGAAGAAAATAGAAAAAATAGAACAATGTTGAAGGAGTAGTCTTGCTCATTAACCCTTCACAAAACCAGTTATTATCTATCGTCATATTTGATCTTCTTCTAATCTAATTTGTATTCACATTTCATAGCTGGAATTTTTTTGCAATTTCTATCTCAAAATCTTAGGAGTTATAAGCATATTTTTGGACGGTAGATACATTAGTGAACTGAAATTTAATTCCATGTTGTCAATTTTCTGGATATTCCAATAAAAGTATGCTAGTCTTCATCTATCAATCTTGTAAAACTCAATCGATTATGATTACTTTGTACAAATGTATTTGGTGAACTTAGTGATGCTTCTGTTTAACTGCACTGGTCTCTTAGTGAAACTGATTCTTCAGAGAAAAGAGAAGACTTATACAGAAAACTCCATCATTCCAAATGGCACCAAATTTTTTTTTTTTTGGTTTTTACCAGATAGAATGCATACTCGAATGAATGGATGGAAATTTAGATATCTTACCAATGGTGAGAAAAAAAATTCTAATCAAATCAATGGTGACTGCAATGCCTAACCATGTTATGTCTTGCTTTTGCATCCCGAAAACGGTAACGTCAAAATTGAGTAGCATTATCTCATAATTCTAGTGGAGTTCAGGCGGAAATGAAAGGGAATGCATTGGATATCTTGGGATAAGTTATGCAATCTAAGGATGAGGGAGGTATAGGATTTCAAACTTTAATGAATTTTAATACGGCCATGTTGGCAAAGAAATTCTGCGGACTTATGGAAAACCAAATTCTTTATTTTCTAGGGTTTTCAAGGGGCGCTACTTCAGGAACACGAGCCATCTGGAACCGATTAGATCATACTCATCTTTCTATGGTTGGCGAATTATTGTATCAGCTAGATCCCTGGTAAGCAAATGATTAAAAAGGGTGGGAACATGATCATCCAACTCTGTATGGCATGACCCGTGGATTCCAGTCAACCGCCCGAGACCAGCAAACAACTTTTCCACTCATTTTGACCGTTCACTTACGGTTGATTATCTAATTGAACCCTTGTCACGTACTTAGAATTCTCAGCTTATTCACTCCTTAGTTTCTCCAAAGGATGCGAAACTCATAGAAAGCATCTCATTGAGTCAGACACAATCCATAGATAGGAACGGGTGGCATTTCACACAATCTGGAAGGTATGCGGTTAAATCAGGTTACGAGGTAATTTTTTTTTTCAGATATAGGGAGGCATGTGCCAATTTTAGGGCCACATATTAAAGCTCTGCAAGGCCTTTCTTGGAAAACTAAATGTGTCTCAAAATTGAAACATTTTCTTTGGCAAATTATTTCGGGTTGTCTACCAGTTCAGTGAAATCTAAGTAATCGCGGTATTAAATGTGACACTCGGTGTAATCGTTGTGGAGGGGATTCATGTTTTTGTAGTGCCCACCTGCCATTCATGTGTGGGCTCTCTCAAAAATACCCATAAGCCTGAGGTGTTTTCCTATGCAATCAGTTTATGCAAATATGGATTACATGTTTTTGAGGATTTGAAATTTTGTTGACGACTATTGTTTTGCGTTGATACTGTGGTATATCTAGAAAGGACGTAACGATAAGGTTTTAATGGTTTAGATAAGGACCCTATGGATACTTTACAAATGGCAGAATCGGAATGTACTCTTTGGAATCAGGCAAAAATGGCAGGGTCGCAGTTCTCGTCCGAGTTAAGCTCTAATCAAGTTAGAGAAGATGAGCTACACCACTTCTCTCCTAGAGAGGGTAGATGCTGTTTCTGAGATGGATCTTGGAAGGACGATGATTTGTCCTTAGGAAATGGCTGGTATAGCACATTAGAGGGTTTTGAAGGCCTGTTAGGGGCAATAAATTATCTGCAATGCCTCCCCCCCCTTTTACACACGAAATTTGAAACTTTCATTTGGGTAATGGAATTTATGACAAGACTTTGTCTGTTTTGTGTTACTTTTGAAACCAATTGTTCTCAATTGGTGAAGATGGTATTGGAACCAGAAGAATGATCTGCATTTGCAACTTATATTAAAGAAATCCAACGTCTACAATGAAGTTCCAGCTATTTCTAGATCAAGCATGTACCCAAACTCAAAACACAATGGCGGACCGTCTAGCACAAGGTGCTCGCAGCCAACCATCACTCTTTGTACACATGGATACAAAGTTCCCTTCTTGGTTAGCAGAGTCTTAATAGAGTCTGTGTATATTGATGACAAAAAAAAACTTGTTTTGACAATTTTGGCATAATTTTATCTTTTTAGTTTGGTCAAAAATAAGATTTTGAAGTTCTAATGGGAAAAATTCAGTTTTGCCATTTTAGTGAAAAATAATATTTTTTTTTATTTTTAGGTGTAATTTATTTTTACGGTTTTAGCGGAAATTTTATTTTTGTTATTTTGGTGAAAAAACAATTTTACAATTTTGGTGGACATTTTTTATTTAAAAGCATCTGCATCAATAATCTCTCAAAGAGTATCTTTCTATTAAAATATTAATATAAACAGAAAAGTATGAGAGAAAGTAAGAAAGAAGAGCGGAGAGAAAAATAAATGTCTCCTTGTGAGGAGACCCTAACACCAATTTTAAAATAATGATTCTACACTTTTTTTTTCTGATTAGTTTAGCTTCATAATATTTACTTTTATTAAAACAATAAGGTCTATTAATATTATATAGCCAAAGTACTTGGATGACAGATTATGTTGTTGTTGATGCTCTAAGGTTTTTGCAAGAGAACACAATTTCAAAATTTTAGGTGAGAATACTTCATTTCTATAAAAGTCTTATTTTCATAAAATGTGATTTAAGTCATAATCCTATTTGTTTTAGATTATTGGATGGACCATGTCAACATATCCCAAAGTAGGAGATAAATCCGGATGTCTAAAATTTTTAAGGTATCTGAATCCGTCAGATCCATGATTTTAGTATCTATATACGGATTTGTGGCTTCTGGATATCCAAGTTTTGGATATCCGTCTGCATATTATAATATCCATGGGTATTCAGATCTGGAACTAGATCCGTAAAAATAATAAAATAAATAAAAATAGTTTTAAAATATTAAAATACTAAAAATAATACACAAATTAAATATTTATGCATTGTTTATAATATATATATATATATAATTTTTAAAAAAAAATATTAAAAATGATTTAAGTATAAATATCAGTATAGTAAAAATAGTTACTAATAAATTCAAAAAAATAATATATTTGAAAAACTCGGATCCGGATCCAGAGATCTGGGCTTAAAAATTAAAAAAATTGAGATCCAGTTTTTATGAACCGAGATTTACTATCTGGATCCGGATCCAGGCACTCCGGATATCTGAATTTTGGAGCGAATCTGGATCCCAGATAATAATTCTACCCTAGACTAAGCCCACTTTTTTCAATAGACAAATTGGACTTGTCCCATTTTAATCTGTGTTGTAATTGGGTTTGATTAGAACCGACCCATTTAGATTTGGACACGGACGGTATTGCCAGCACGCCCATTTGACAGCTCTATCCACATGGTATCTCCATACTTTGAGATAGAAGAACAAGCACCAACGTTGAACCAGAGAACCACCGGGAAAAAAATAAAATTGTCGGGATTATCTTTTAATCCTTAAGACTTTGAAGGAAAAGCTCCATGGTAAAGGTCATCCATTTTACAGCTTTAGGAATAGCATGTGTTATCATTTGACAATCCATTGGAACATAAAGGCTAGCATGAGTTCATGTTACATTGAAAAAACTTTTTAGAAGTTTTCACACAAAAATCAGCCTAACCAAATTGGTTTGACTTCTTAACTCTTTGGATGTATCGTCTACATAATAACATAAATCACTTCCAGCATCATGGAACATATACCTGTAACTCTATAAAACAGAAAACCGCTATATACAAATATATTTCAATCAATAACCACCATAGTTATGGTCCCGTGAGAAAAGACCACTTGGTGAGTCACCGGAAACAAAAAATCTTGATCAACTGTATTGTACGCCCATTGGTAAAATGAACTATAACTACCATGTAATGGCATACCAAAACATCTATGTGGTCTCGTGGAGTCAAACAATGGCGGAGTTGACTATATGAAATGCGCGACATGCCCATGAAATCATCTAACCATGATAGTCTAAGAAAGTATTTTGACAATCGAAACCAGTGAGACTCACCGGATAAATACAGAGGAGTATGATAGTTGTGCCCTAAGAGAAACAAAACAAATCTGACATAAAAAGATCGTGAAATTTGACCATTTCTTGCCAGAATAAAACACTTTCAAAGGGAGAAAAAACATTGAGCTATATATGAAGCAAAACAAAATCAATGACCATGAGAGAAATAGTAGTATCATTGTCACCCATGGAAACACGGGAAACTGATCAAACTCGCAAGAAATAAAAACAATAGAAGAAATTGTAGGTCCCGACTGGAGAACCCCAAACTCCTCAACACTGATTGGCACAAAACCATCAATGCAAGTGGATATGTAAAAGCAAATAACGAGAGAAACAAGAAAGATGGCCGCTGGAAAACAAAAATTGCGGTTGAGAAATATTGGTGTATGCTTGTCTTTTTATGAGTGAGTGAGAGAGATGGAGAGAGATATTTTGTTTCCAAAAGAGAAAGAAAGTAATTGTAACACCCCGACAGCCCACGACTAATAGGCTATCCACGCTTGCTCACTTGAACTGTGAGTCCCATTATATGCGACGGCAGTGCATTAATTTTTCGGAGACTTAAAAGTCTTGTTTACTGATCATGTAATCACCACATGACATTTTCTCGTGTTTTGGCCTCACTCACACGATATCCGCGAATCGTTTTCGGATAGGTAACTCATCATTCCACTACTTCAGTTTAAACACGCTTAACTCTAGAGTTCTTACTGAGTGTATAACTGAAAAGCTAATGCACTTTAGTGACATAGGTAGCCAAATCAATTCTCTTAAAACTTTTCACATCTACCACCAATTGGGATATTACAATAATAACTTGTCTCAAATCGAAGGAAGATACAATGTTTATCTTAAAGAGTTTTTGTTATTAAATCCGAGAAAAACAAAGTAACCGTAGAAATATTAAGTTTATAGACTGAAACTTATTTTTCAATTAATTTACAAAGTACGTATTTCTTTTAGACAAACATCTAGAGTCGACTAAAAGATGCAAAGGTTGCCATAGCTATGGGGAGATTGTTTTTTCTGCCCGAGATGGTAGTTTTCGTGGCACTAGCGCTGAGATATCCCTTTACAAATCTCTTTTTTTGTTTATTAGTATTATGGTTTCATTTTGGTTGATCCATCTACGAAAGCCATAATACACGCTAAGAACAAAAGTTGTATCGTAGTATTAAGCGTTCTTCAAGAAAAGGTGGAGAGTTATAAGACTTGCTGAGACATTTCGTTCCTACAACATTGATCCAGTGACAAGCCTGAAGCCCAATTTTGTAAGTTTATTTTGTGATATTTCTTATATGGGCTTCTGGTTCACTTATCCAAACTGTTCCAACAAAACATGCTAGAGAAATAACTTTTTTTTTTGCTAGAGAAATAACTTTGTTCATACGATTTGTCAACGATATTGCATTTCTTTCTTCGTCAAATATAAGTTCGTTGATATTAGAAATATCATAAGGAAAAATTTGTAACGTGCAAGTCTAATTTCAATGACACACCCAAGATATGGAACCTATCTGATTTCGACGTTAGTTATCATTTAACTAGTCATTACATCATATTTTACGTGAAGGAATATTTACATCCACATTTGTTGCCAACATGTTATAGTCTTTCTTGAACTGCACGCAAGAAACTAACCAAAGACATTAGAGAAACATTTATTAAACATCATTCTTGTTTAACAAGAACCCCACAACCAAAACTTTTATGATAAAACATGACTAACGAGAGAGAGAGAGAGTCGTTGAAGCAAATATTTCCTAGGAAATTTAAATAAGAATCACATTACTTTATTCCATTACACAAGGTCAAAGCTTATCCTTCACATAAACAAAGACTTAATTAATTTTGATTTCACACATGCTTGCAATGAATAACAAAGCAAGCAGGCAATGTTATTATATTTAAACTCAAAACACTTTCTCATCAAAAACATAGAATAAAACATATAGAACCAGAAAAAAAGGATTTGAATCATGAGTGCTATGGAGATTAAGGTTGATGAAGAAGCTGAGATCAATGGTGCTCGTTCCATGGCCCAAGAAGAGAAAGTTCCACTACTGAAGGAAGATCGAGTTCTAATCCAAACTCGAGACTTTCCTGCAATAGAAAGGAACACATGGATACAAAAGGCAATAGGTCAAACATTTAAAACCACATCTCATCTAGCTAATCTCTTACCAACAGGGACAGTTCTTGCATATCAAATCTTATCACCAATCTTCACAAACGCTGGAAGCTGCAGTTTGGCTAGCAGATTCATGACCGCAACACTAGTTTTCATCTGTGGATTCTCTTGTTTCATACTTAGCTTCACAGATTCTTACAAGGACTTGAATGGAAACTCTTGCTATGGAATTGCTACGATCAATGGCTTCTGGATCATCGATGGCTCAGCTACTCTTCCTCAAGACCGTGCCAGAACTTATAAGTTAAGGTTTATAGACTTTGCACACGCTATCATGTCGTTTCTGGTGTTTGGAGCTGTGGTTATGTTTGATCAGAATGCGGTTAAGTGTTTTATCCCTGAACCATCAGCTCAAGAAGCTGAGATTCTCACAGCTTTGCCCGTAGGCATAGGAGTGTTTTGTAGTATGTTGTTTGCTACATTTCCTACTACACGTCATGGTATTGGTTTCTCCCTCTCTGATAAATGATGTTCTGATTCAATCATTCACAGCTTTGGATTCTGAACTTATTATCTGTTGTATTTGAGATGATCTTCTGAATAGAGTATTTCAATGTTTGTGTAAATTGTTCATAGAATTTCAAATCAAAATCACATAACCAAACCTTGAAAACAAGATTCAAAGCAACATATATTCTTTCCTACAAAACTATAATCCTTAATTATAATATCAAACAGAATACAGTCCAAATGCATTTTTTTTTGTATTTTTAGTTATTTTGTCTAACTTCTCCAATGTAAGAATATGTACTACAAAAGAAAATCGAAGCATTTAGTTAAATCAACTATGAAAGAAATATATCAAGCACTGAACCAGCAAATCGACAAAAAACGAGTAAAACATATTGAAAATTTAACTAAAACTAGTTTTATAAAAAAAAAACAAGAAAATTCACTTCCTTGTGACTGTATATTGTCACGTTTTACTTGTCACCGTATCTTAAAACAATTTCAGACCACTCAAAAGTACGGTACACCCTTTAAGCCATCCACTTCAAGATAAGATGTTACAGTCATAAAATCTAACCAAACCTAGAAAAAGATATTAACTGATGTAAGCCAAAACTGAAAACTACAATCCTTTTTTATATAGACAACAAAAGCAAAGTTTACACTTCACTTAAACAGATACTTAGGTTTGCTTGATACAGAGAAACAACAAAGCACCGAAAAAGAAAGAAGAGACCTGGATCTTCACTGTTATGGAGACTAAGGTAGATGAAGAAGCTGGGTTCAATGGTGCTGGTGGCACAATCAAAGAAGAGAAAGCTCCATTGTTGAAGGAACAAGAGTTTCCTGAAGTCGAAAGGAACAATTGGATACACAAGGCAATAGGTCAGACTTTTAGAACCACAGCTCATCTAGCTAACCATTTACCTACAGGGACAGCTCTCGCTTACCAGGTCTTATCGCCAGTTCTCACAAACGGTGGACGCTGCGATTTAGCTAGCAGATTCATGACAGAAATGCTGGTGTCCATCTGCGGATTCACTTGCTTCATACTTAGCTTTACTGATTCTTACAGGGACTTGAATGGAACAGTTTGCTATGGACTCGCCACAACCAACGGTTTGTGGATAATCGATGGCAAAGCTGTTCTTCCTAAAGAACGTTACAAAAGCTACAGACTAAAGTTTATAGACTTCGCACATGCCATTATGACGTTATTGGTGTTTGGAGCAGTGGTTATGTTTGATCATAATGTGGTCAACTGTTTCTTCCCCGAACCATCAGCTGAAGTAGCCGAGCTCCTCACAGCTTTGCCCGTAGCCGTAGGAGTCTTTTGCAGTATGATGTTTGCTACATTTCCGACTACACGCCATGGTATCGGTTTTCCACTCTCTGCCCATTGCTAAACGATGTTCTGATCCTAAATGTAACATCTTCATAACTCTGAAATTCCCTGTTGTATCTGAGATGATATCTTCAAAAGAATATATCAACGTTTGTGTAACTTTCTTTCTATTCAACATGTTTGTTTCAGCTGTCTTCATCTAATCTTTCTTGTATTTAGATCTCCAAAACTCTGAGAAGAGATTCTGAAGCTTCTCCTACAATCGTTTTATCCAATGTGTGACCTATTAGTACCTTCCATGTTCCTTTGTTTGGAATACACCCATCAGCAACTATCTCGTTGACTAACTGAACGGCTTTTTGAAACTCACCCTTTTTGCACAAACACTTGACCAAAGAGTCTAATGTCTCAACCTCAACCGAGATGCCTCTGCTCCTCATGCTCAGATAAAGAGTAAATGCTCGAGTTGGATAACTTGTACAAAGACCTCGGACTACTTCATTACTTGTCTTAACATGGATGTTCCAAGTTAAACGATTTGGAGTTACTCCTCCAAGGATCATCTCGTCAAGGAAATTAGCAGCTTCAGGAAACTTATTGACATTACAGAACCCACTGATCACTTTCCCGTATAATCCAGCATCAGGCTTCAAACCCTGAAGATTCATTCTATCTAAAAGCTCAACGGCTTCTTGAATCTTCTGCTCCTTACAGAGACCAGTGATCAAAGTGCTATAGGTTACCATGTTTGGCCTGCATCCTCTAGCCATCATCATCTCAAATAACTCCATGGCTTGCAAAGGTCTCCCATCTTTGCAAAGACCGTCCATCAAAGAACTGTAAGTGAAAACATTCGGCTCGATGCCTTTACTTTTCATCTCTTCTAGATATCTCATTGCTTCCTCAACATTTTTGGATCCACACAAACCGTGGATCATAGAAGTATAGGTAACCACAGTTGGTGAACAGTCTTTTCCAACCATCTCCTCAAACAACTTCTTCGCCTCATCTGTCCTCCCGAACCGACACAAACCACTAATCAAAGTTCCATACGTGTAGGAATCCGGTTCACACCCTCGTTTAGGCATTTCAAGAAATATCTTAAGACCAGCATCAACTGTCTTCTCATTTCTACAAAGTGCTTTGATCAAAACATTAAGAGATGCAACGGTGGGAGGCAAACCAATCTCCCTCATGTTCTTGTAAAACTTAAAAGCCAGTTTCAGCTGATTCTCTTCCACGAGAATAGCAAGAAGAGTAATGTAACCCTTGTGGCTAGGATCACAATCAAAATCCTTCATCTTGTGAAATACCCTCAAAGAATCAAACGGTCTATGAACCCGACCGTACCCTCTGCATATCGAAAGCAATGTATCTTCACTAACAACACAGTTCTCATTCTTCATTCTTGCAACAAGGTCTTCAGCTGCTTTGAATTTATTGGCGGAGACCAACCTGGAGACCATGTAACTAAAGGAACTCTGGTCGTGTGAGAACCCATTTGCGTATTCTGCTGTTGCGGAATCAAAAACACCGATCAGCTTCTCCACGTCCTTTTCAGCTCGCATCAGTTTGATAACCTGTGAAGGTGTGATATCTTTTGACCACTTGAACATCTTCGCTTTGCTTCCCATTACTTTAAAAATGACACCTTTCTACAATAAAGAGAAACAATAAAATGATTATAGATTAAAAAAAAGATGGCGAATTGCAAATCTCAGCTACGCATTACGTCGAACAGTTTGTGCGCATTAGTGTTTCTACAAGTTTCAGACTCAAATCAATAAAACATTTTTCTTAGTCATAGAACCCTTTTCAGGAACTCACCGAAATAGAATGAAGCAGCAAGGAAACTCGTTAAGAGGTAGAACTTGAATCCACTCGCTGGAGAAGAATCCTTAACCAGTTTGTAGACTTAGATTAAGGTTTATGGAGGAGGAAAAAAAACAAGGCGGGCTTTCCCAATAAGAGACTTTAGCCGAGTCTCTGGCCCATTAGAGGTGGTTCAGTCTTCTACGAAATGAATTATATAATCAACCAATGTTAAAACAAATCTAGTCATGTATGTATTTTCAAATTTATGATTACTCAACACCCAAATGAACAGAATTAGGTCTTTTTTTCTTCTTTTTTCAAAAGGTCTTATATATACTAGATGCTTTGGCCGCGCTATGCGCGGCTAGTTCTTAAACACATTTTCCAACCATTTTATTTATATGTATTTTATATTGTATAATTAAACGTATAGTTAAAACAAAAGAAATAAAATGTTAGATTAAATAGAAAAGATAATGTTTAACAAAATCATCATAGTTAATGCAAGTAAGAGTTCGATAAGTAATATTAATAATGACATTTTTTTACAAAATATAAGTTTTCTAAATTTTCTAAAAAATCTCTCAAATTATTTTTGGTATAAACAATTTACATAATAATAACTGTAAGTTTTTCAGCTGTAGTTTTATATTTCTATCTTCAAAATGTTGGTAGAAAATAATGACTATCAGAATCTGAAAAATTAATTATATACACTGAATTGACTTTTACGTAAATTTTAAAATATTCTTATATAAATTTAAGATTGTATATATTTTGTTGTTATGAATAAAGTTATTTATTTATAAAGTGGGCAATTTTAATTTTATCATCGCCATCAATGTTTTGAAAATCGAATCGAACATTAACTTGAAATTGTAGGTCAATGGTCGGATCGGTCCAATCGAATTTTAAATTTTAATTTAATTTTAAATTAAGTAGCTATATAGATGTATATATTTTTTTTAAAAAATATAAAATTTTATATCATTGTAAAATCTAAAAGTTTGAAAAAGCATTTTTAATTTTTTTTTTGAAAAATTGGGTGTTAATAACGAATGGACTATTGATTTTAGCGAATATGACCGTTTTTTAACCGAGTTTGTTGGTTATTAACACAACCTAAAATTGGTTAGATGAGCGAGTCATGATCCAGCCGGCATGTCCTGCCTTTGAAACACTTCTCGCCACAGAGCATCGCTTTTAACGACAAAACAACAAAACTATTTTAGTAGACATATTTTCATTATGAACTTACGTCAAAAAACTATATACATATTTAATTCAAGTTGTTATTTATTGTTTAATCATTTTTTCAAAATTTTGAAAGCCATCTAAATTTCTTTGTTTTTTCAAGTTTCCAGAGGCTCTGCAATATGAACCAAATTGTATGTGTAGAATAGATCAAAATATAAGTTAATAAAAAAGACATAGAGATTTGTGTGACCACCATAATTATACATTTAAGAAAAGATAATCAGTTGAACAGAAAAAATTGATTTTTTTTGTTCAAAAAGAAAAGATAATCTAGTATATAAACTTTCACGGGTTTAGCTTGTTGACTAAACTCACATAATAATCTATTAACTTCTCCGTTGGCTCACAACCAAAGCTGCTGAAATTATGATACATGTTATGAAGGTGAAAATGCATGTAAAAGTTGTCAATTTACCTTATATATAAAATTGAAATATCTAAAAAAAAAACTAAAACCCTACTCATTTAGTGCATGCTCCTTGGATGGTGAGATTAGCTCTATAATGTTGTTGCCTATGATCTCTCGAGATGATGAGCAGATTGTTTTCATATCCATCACAAGTATCACTCGACCAGCGATAGAGAGAATACTCAGTTTTGTGCTTTCTTCATTTTAATCTGCTTGCAAAATCATAAAACACATCTACATATGAAGCACCTTTTTTTTTGTTGAACTGAGCTGGGTTGACCAATCAACAAATGAACCCGTTAGTAGAACTTCTGAGGTGAGTTAGGCATAGTATGGATGCAGTCCAGAGCAACAATAAATTTCTTCTAGCATGATTTAATTTCCATGTTTCTCCTGTACAATCTTCTGTGTGTCTCTTACTGAAAAAGAAGTTAACCAATATTGTGGGAGATAATAGCATAAGGTTCCTCTTGTTGGACATCAGTAATGAGCAAAACATACATTATAGCTATATTTATATTTCCTACATGAAATCATAAACAAAAAATAAGCCAAATGCATATCACTATTAGATTTGTTACTATTTCATCACCTGGTCGAACAATTACATGCGAAGAAATAAAAACATGAGCTACCTTACTTGCCACAACTTACATCAGGATGAGACCTTAGGGATTGAAGAACAGAAGAGAGTTCTGAGTGGAGATTCTGGAGGATGAAACGACATTTCGTGCTTGTTAGCCAGGTTCCAGAAGATACACTTCCCCTGAAAGTAAACCTCTTTATCGTGTAATCCAATTTAAAAAATCAAGAGAGAAGAAATCACGAATGATCCAGTCAAATCAATTTAGAGGAAGAAGAAGAAGAAGATTACCGAGCAAGAAGCCGGCTTAAATGCTGGTAAAGTTGTACCTCAAAATAAAGTAAAGTAGCTTCTTCGTGTTTAGATTCTTGGAGTCGCTATAAACTTTCACTAAGTGTTGGAGAAGGAGAAAATATAGAGGAACCAACAGCTCCATTAATGGTAGCGTTGGTGGAGATAAGCCATGTTGTTGGCATTATCACCGTGAAACAAAGCTTGTCTCTACTCACTTCCTTCAAACTTTTTGAAATCCAAGCAGTAGCAGTTCTTAGAACAAAGAATGCTTGCTTGAAAGCACTCACAATACGTTCCAAAGCATCCTAATTTTTTTTACAGTGACATCCTTTGTTATGTTTCCTTAACAACACAACTTCACCAATATTCTCATTATACCTTAGAAGCTAAACGAATTCCCCAGTGATCTATCAGAAGTTCACCGAAGTCATCCAACTATTGAAAATGTAAATGCATTTTTAATCAGTAGCGTTGATAATCCTCAAACCATGTACCCTTTTATCTCTAACACCATGTGGACTGCTAGCAATTTTCAGCCTGAACGCATTTGGTTTCCAATCCAGAGTTGCTTCAACATCTCATCTTGCAGGTTCATTGTCAACGTTGTTGAAACAACTGACACAGTTACAACCATCACAATATGTTTCGGATGCAAAGCTTTCATCGTAACTGAAAAATACATCAGTGTAAGTTTACGGAGGTTCAAAAGTAAAGCCTAACCAGAAACTATAGGAACGGCAGCAGATAAAGGGAAAGGTATGCACATACAATAGCTTGAATGATCGTAAATATGAATGGGAAGACATACAGTTTCAAGCAGCGTGAGTGTGTACAGTTACACTGCTTCTTTTGATGGGTTCCATCTCTACCTTCCACAATAGGTCCAAGCCATTCCACCAATCAAACGACCAGTGAAGTCTAGTTGCCTCGCTGGCTTCTTCACCGGGTAACCAGACTCATCAGATACACCTCATTTCTTGGCGAGAATTTGTCTCCTCTATGGCCTTCACCCATCTGAAAATTTTCAAATCTCTAAGGAACCCCCAAAAATTCATTTTCTATTTTCAGCTGAAAAAGAAAGTTCACACAGATCAGGTCAAGAAAACACACAGAAAAGAAGAAAGATTCAGATATTATTTTCATCAAAAGAAGATTGGTTTAAAAAGCAGTCTTAAGAGTAAAAACTTAACCTGATCTAAAGTGGCAGCTAATTCGTGAATGCTCCTTGCAATTTGTGCATATGAAAATGGTTGTGGAAGTCATTTTCTTTAAAGCTCATATTCTTGAGCAATTTTTTCACACCATAAGCATCAAGCATGTGCTGAAAACATTTTTCTAATCCATATACCAGAGCACACAAAATTTGTTTCAACATTGGTTAGTGAAACTTGATTAGTTAAATTGTAAAAATCATGGTTGTAGTTTACCTTGTATCGCCAGCTAGTCATCGGGATAAACTGTTCAAGCCTGCTCTAACTACATGTCTTCTTTTTTTTTTTGCTAAAAGCTCTAACTACATGTCATGCCCCTGTTAACAGAGCATGATCATGTTTTGAACATGATCAATACTCATCATAGTTTGTTTTTTGATGGGCAAGCGCATATAATAAATTCCTGCCCTTGGTGGAAATGATGTTGTATGAAGATGAATGGCATTTGATTTAGATCCAATTGCAACGGTCTAAAGGATTTTCATGTTACATGAATCAGAAAAGTGGAAGGGGGATTTTACCTTTTTGCCTTTTGTCTTCTCTTCAGAGTTGACCATGTAACTGCACAGAGAGATAGTCATCGAAGATTCAGAATTTGAATATATGAACTCTAGGAATTTTAAAACTACCAAAACCACAAATGAAAAACAGTCACTAATGTTTTGGGCAACAATGAATAAGATGAAAGCAATTTTGAATAAAATGAAGGCCTTCTAAATCTAATTTTACCTAACGCGGATGCTGAAAGATGAGTTCGATTTACTCTGCCTGATGAGAAAAAGGCCACCAAATTTCAATTTGATCGGTTATGAGTGCTGTGATCGGATTACTGTTATTGTTTTTAGGTCGTTTCTGCAGGAAAAATCAGATGTGCGAGAAGAAATAGAAGATTAAGAAGAAGGTTATGATGAGGGAAGAGAGATGGTCGTTCTGGATTCATTGAACAAAAGGGTTTTATTATATAAAAGGAAAAAAGAAAGGGAGGTGAAAGAATCGGCAAAGAAGATTGAGAAGTAGAAGAGACAAAACATATCGAGAGTTCTGAGTGGAGAATTGTTCTGATGGGCTAACACAAAATACTAACAGGCCACGTGAGAGGGTCTGTATAAATTTTGTGTTGAGTACATGACGTGGTACATTGAAAGCATTTGATTGGTGGAATTTTAAATCTGACTTGGACAGCCTAATCTCCTCTCATATCCCCTTTTATTATAGTATAGATATATAAGGCAAATCTCTCAAATAACCATTTTTAAAGTTTTTGTCACAAAAATAATTTTCAAGAATAAAAATAACTAAACTAGTCTTTTTTATTTTCAAAAAAATAATTTTTTTTTTCAATTTTAAACTTCACCTTCAAAACCACATCCCATAACTCTAAATTTTAAGTCTAGATTAGTTAACCCAAGGGATATAAATATATATTGGTTATTTTGTTAACTCACCCCCAAAACCCCACCGCATAACTCTAAATCCTAAATCTAGATTAGTTAACCCAAAGGGTATAAATGTATATTTGTCATTTTTTTAACCCTTTAATAAAACTTATTTTAGTCATTTTTTTCTTTAAAAATTATTTTTGTGACAAAAACTTTTTTAGGACTATCTTAAGGTATTTCTCATATATATATATCCACTTAAAAAGCTATCTTGCTTTAAAAACTCAACACCCAAATGTATTATTAAAAACTCACTTGGATATTTGTATTTATTTTGTTTCTATATGAACATGGATGGTATAATATATAATTAGGCTTTTTATGTAGAGTATAATTATTCAACTATGTAATCATTAGTCTGAGTGACTATTTGTCTATTTACTCTCTAAAAAGCTACATATTATAAATTTGCGTAAAGTAATTATAATATAATGTTAACGAGATTACTTTGATATTTTTGTTCCCAACATTCTGACATGCATTTGTTTCCTTTAAAAAATATATATTTTGACTATATCAAAATACTAATTTACTATGATGCTAAATGTTTTTTTTTTCAAATTATCAAATTATATAATAAAAATAATTTCAAACTTTTCCCTACTTTTGAAAGGTATTCTCTTCACTAAAATAACATCTTATACATCTTTGTCAGAAAACACTCAAAATATTCAAGTTAAAGCTAAATATGCTAAAATGTTTTTTTCAAATTATCAACTTATATAATATAATTTCAAACTTTTCCCTACTTTTGAAACGTATTATCTTCAGTAAAATAACATATTATACATCTTTGTCTATTCTGAATCCCGCTCAAAAATACACTCAAAATATTCAAGTTAAGCTACTACAAAAATAGAAAATCAAATTAAAGTCTCATGGATTGTATAACTTGAAACTGATTTGGCCGATCTGAGGTCATGTGTTTAACTATTTATAGTTTTAAACTAAATATTGTTATTATATTGCAATTTATAATAACCTTTTGAGTACAAATATATGTATTATTGTGAAATGTCTATTTCAAGAGAAGAAAATCTAAGTAAATATTCATCATGAATGTGTTATATATTTTGTCAATGACTTCCGAAAAAAATAATTGGTATTGTATAAAAGATTTCAAGATAAAGACGAATGTTGGTAGAACCAGGATAACTAATAACATATTTAAACTCAAATTCAGTATAACCACCATAGTTTAGTCCATTCTTTTTGTATCATTTTTGTTGTACTTCTATCCTTTGAGATTCATTGTTATTATCAGTGTGAGGCTTGAATTCAAAATTGTTGTTGGTTAATACTAATATAAGTTAAAGTTTTTAAAGTAGTTCCAAACGTTTTGTTTGTTTAATGACAATATTTATTTCAGATGTTATTAACATGGTAATTAGTTGTACACCAAATTAATTTGTTGTGAATTCGAAACAAACGAAAACCATCTTATCTTCTGAGTTTCTCTATTGAAAATGAGATATTTAGTCATTATCACTATATAATACTCATATATATAATATAAATTGTTATAACATTGTTTGTTATATATAGTGAACGTAAAATTGAATGTTAAGCAGCATGTGACGGTGTTGTTCAGTTTGAGAGAACGAGTTTGTTGTCAACAATATAGAGATATTAAAACCTATTTATTATGATTTTTTGCATATTAATCAATTCTCAAATAGTATTATTTATTTTGCAGTTATTTGATTAAATTACAAATAACCCTCATTAATATGACTCATTAAATTTACCTCCAAATTTAGTTATTTTTTTATGTTTCGACAAATCAAATCAGATCATGTGGAAACCTTGATGTACCTAAAATTAATGAGATACAGTCAAAGTATGTTATATACTTATTATTTAACTATATAACAAAAACATATTATCGTATGTATAACTATTGACTTTAAACTCAGGTTCTTCTTGGCAACTGAATCGGACAAACATTTATCAGACTGGAGTGATGGTGGTGCTCGAAACTAAACTATCGTCGATATTTTTTATTTATTTAAATATCATAAAATAATTAGTTTAATGTTTTTAATATCAATATAATATTATAATATTACTATTATTGTGAGAGGATGATGCCTTTCGGGCCATCTTGGGCTGGAGCACATGGGCCTCGAAGATAACACCTGCAAAGACATAAACTTAAGCTTAGTAATTATCTTATGATTATCATAGTTTTTATGATTAGGATAATTATGTTATCTTTAGGATATGCTCAAACATACGAGTATATATAGAGATCATATCTCTAGCTTAGGTTAAAAGAGAAAAACATTCAATACTCTCTCTGCATATTAAGAACACGCAGCTTTGTGCAAGGCCTTGTAACTTTTATTCGATTAATACAAGTGATTAAGAAGTTCATCTCTTTACAAAGAGAATTAACTTACAAAACCATACTTGCATTCGAGACAAAGTTATAAGATAAGCCAAGATCGATTCTCTACAGTGGTATCAGAGCTAGCAATAACAGGTCCCGGTTTACGAGTTTCGAAAGCAAAATTCAACAAGCAAACAAGGAGGATTCTTATCTGGTGTGAAGAAGAAGACTCAGTTCGTTGGTGTTGAAGCTTGACGGTCACTGCGTGTTATTAGAACCTGCAAAACGAGAGAGATAAGTTTTTAAAGGATAATATATAATGGAAGCAACTTCAGGAAAATTTGAAGTAGAAAAATTCGATGGGAAAGGTGATTTTGGTCTCTGGAAATACAAGATTCTTTGTCAATTGGAGATCATTGGTTTAGGGTCTGTTCTTAAGGAAAAACCTAAATCTACTGAAGACAATGGTGAGGGACAAGAAGAAGTTAAACCAGATCCAAGGGAACAAGACAAAGAGTTGCGAGCAAAGAATCTGATCAGCTTATGTCTTTCTGATCAGATTTTACGCAAAGTAATGTGTGAACCCACAGCACTCGATATGTGGAAAGCGTTAGAGGCAGAGTACCAGACTAAAACATTACCAAATCGTATTTACATGAAACAAAGGTATGCAGGTTTCAGAATGGATGAACACAAATCCATAGAGGAAAATATGGACGTTTTTTTAAAACTAGTGGCTGATCTAGCAAGTCTGGATATTAAGATCAGTGAAGAAGACCAAGCCATTCAGATCTTAACAAGTCTACCTAAACAATATGAGTCTCTTGTTGATGCATTAAAATATGACAGTGGGAAAGAGACTCTAACAGTTCGAGATGTTACCAGTTCAGCTTATTCTAAAGAAGTTGAACTAAGGGAGAAGGGATTGTTAAACAGAACCAAGGGTAACTCGGAAGGACTATTCGTTGGTAATAATAGGGGCATGAGCGAAAAGTAGAATGAAAAGACTTGAAGAGGAAGATCTAAGAGTAAACCTAGATCGCAATCTAGACCTAAGTTCTCAAAGGAATGTTGGGTTTGTGGTAAGGAGGGACACTTCAAAAGACAATGTCCAGAGAGAAAAACTCAAACTCCAACAAACTCAGTGAACGTTGCAGAGGAAGAAAAGCAACCGTTAGTGTTGACAGCAAGTCAACAAGACACTCAAAACGAGTGGGTATTAGATTCAGGTTGTACTTTCCATATAACCCCAAATAAAGATGTTCTATTTGATCTAAAGAGTGTAGAAGGAGGCAAAGTTCTAATGGGAAACAATACAGTTAGTGAAGTGAAAGGAGTCGGGAAAATCAGGATCATGAATGACGACGGGTCGAGTGTTACTCTAACTGATGTCCGCTACATGCCATCTATGGGCAGGAATCTTATATCCTACGGCTTACTAGAAAAAATGGGTTGTAGGTATGAAGGAAAGGACTTCAGCGTGCAGTTTTACAAAGGTACTCAAAAGGTAATTTCCGGAAAGTACTGTGATGGCTTGTATTACTTACAAGGAAAAGTATTGAGTGGAGAAGCTGCAGTTGCAAGACCAGACATCGATTTAACTAAGAGGTGGCACTCTAGGCTTGGACACATAAGTCTAAAGAACATGAACATTCTAGTTAAAAATGGATACATAAGCTCAAAAGATGTGAAGACACTGGAATTCTGTGAAGACTGCGTCTTGGGTAAGGCACACAAACTAAGCTTTCCTAAGGGAAAACATACATCTAAGGAAGTGTTAGATTACATCCATTCCGACCTATGGGGTTCACCGTCAGTGGTTCCAAGTCTTGGGGAATGTTACTACTTTGTTACCTTCATTGATGATTTCTCAAGAAAAGTATGGATATATTTTCTAAAGTCAAAAGATGAAGTATTTCAGAGTTTCAAAGAATGGAAGGCGAGTGTGGAAACGGAGACAAGAAAGAAAGTGAAATGTCTTAGAACGGATAATGGACTAGAATTCTGCAACACATAGTTAGACACATTGTGCAAAGAAGCTGGGATTAAAAGGCACAGAACATGCGTCTATACACCACAACAAAATGGAGTGTCAGAGCGCATGAATCGTACCATTATGGAGAAAGTTAGATGCATGCTTACGGAAGCAGGGTTAGAACAAAAATTTTGGGCGGAAGCAGCTTCAACAGCGGTATATGTGATCAACAGATCTCCTAGTGCAGCTATAGAGTTTAAACTACCTGAAGAAATGTGGACTGGAACTAAACCAGACTTAAACCATCTAAGAAAGTTCGGATGCACGGCTTATGTTCATGTGACTCAAGCCAAAACTAGCCCAAGAGCAATGGAAGGAGTTTTTATGGGATACCCTAAAGGGACTAAGGGATATCGGGTCTGGTTACCAGAAGAACTAAGATGCACAGTTAGTCGAAACGTAATCTTTAATGAGGAAGAAATGTTTAAGGATATAAAGGGAGCCAGCGAAAGGAAGAAAACGACCAAGAAAGTAACATTCAATCCAGAATTGATCCAAGGACCTTCAAATGAGAATCCTGAAACAGAGGTCAGAGTTCAAGGTGGAGTATCTTCAACAATGGAAGACTCCGAAACCGAATCATCAAGTTCCGAAAGTGAAGAATCAACTAAGGAGACTCAACAAGAAAACCTAGATAACTACATTCTGGCGAGAGATAGAATCAGAAGAGAAGTTAAGAAGCCTCCTAGGTTCGATGATTCAGATTGTGTGGCCTATGCATTAGCTATTGCAGAAGAAATCAACAAGGACGAACCTAAATCATATTCAGAAGCGCGTAAAAATGATAATTGGGAACATTGGAGAGAAGGAATGCAAGAAGAAATGGATTCTTTGGAGAAAAACCACACTTGGAAGCTGGTGGACAAACCAGAGAAGAAGAAATTCATAGGTTGCAAATGGGTTTTCAAACTAAAAGAAGGCATTCCTGGAATAGAAAAGCCTAGATACAAGGCTCGATTAGTAGCTAAAGGGTTCTCACAGGTAGAAGGGATTGACTACACTGAAGTGTTTGCACCAGTGGTGAAACATGTATCAATAAGAATCATGTTGTCACTAGTTGCAAATTTTGATCTAGATTTGGAACAACTAGATGTGAAAACGGCTTTCCTATATGGAACTTTGGACGAAGAAATCTACATGGCTCAACCAGAAGGTTTCATTGAACAAGGAAAGGAAGATCAGGTTTGTCTCCTGTTAAAGTCGCTTTATGGACTAAAACAGTCACCAAGACAATGGAATAGAAGATTTAACGAGTTTATGAAGAAACATGGTTTTAATAGAAGTCTCTATGACCCTCGTGTCTACATAAAGGGATCCGATTTATCACATATGATTTATCTTTTAATCTATGTTGATGACATGTTAATAGCGTCAAAGGATTCTAAGGAAATTCAGAGGATAAAAGATAGCTTAAAGAGAGAGTTCGAGATGAAGGATTTGGGAGCAGCTTCAAGAATACTTGGAATGGACATTATCAGAGATAGAGCTAATGGTATTCTAAAGCTATCACAAGGAAAGTATCTACAAAAGGTACTGGAGACTTTTAACATGGTAGATAGTAAAGTTGTGGTTACTCCTATTGGACCTCAATTCAAACTTAAAAGTCTAACACGAGAAGAAGAAGATTTTGAGTCAAGATTTATGGATGTTATACCATATGCATCAGCTGTTGGCAGTCTAATGTATGCAATGGTAGGATCTAGACCAGACCTATGCTACGCAGTAGGATTAATCAGTCGCTACATGGGAAAACCAGGAAGACAGCACTGGGAAGCAGTTAAATGGGTAATGAGATACATTAAGGGAGCACTAGATTCTAACTTAACATTTACTAAAGATGAAGTGTTCAAGGTACAAGGGTTTAGTGATGCTGACTACGCAACCGATTTGGATAGGAGAAGATCGGTTACAGGTTATGTTTTTCAAGTCGGAGGCAACACAATTAGCTGGAGGTCAGGCCTCCAACACATTGTAGCACTCTCAACGACCGAATCAGAGTATATGGCTTTAGCGGAAGCATTTAAGGAAGCTTTGTGGCTTAAAGGTTTTGTTAGCGAGTTGGGATTTATTCAAGATGATGTGAAGGTATTTTCAGATTCTCAGAGTGCTATACATTTAGCTAAAAATGGGGGATTCCATGAAAGGACTAAACATATAGACACGAGACTACATTTTATGAGAGATGTAATTGAAGCCGGTGATGTCACAATTCACAAAATTCACACATCTGTAAACCCTGCTGACTTTCTAACTAAATGCGTACCTGGAAAGAAGTTTGAGACATGTTTGGAACTCCTTAAGGTTCTGCCTTAGGATGATCAGCGTGGCTGCAGGTAGCGATACTGTCGAGTCGCTCACCTCGCGGAAAAGCCACAAAAGAAAATGTCAGTTTACAAAGAAAATTTAAACTGATGATTCGACAGGGGAGAATAAAGTTTTTTGAACCCAGAAGATTACCTTAGAGACATGAGTTGTTCAAAGAAGAGGAAGACCTGGAAAAATAAGTCATACTAGTCAATAAGTTATTTTTCCAGGAGAAGCATTATCAAATATGCTGCTAAAGACGATGACTGCTTACCTTAAGATTTCCGGCCATGGTTAAGAGACGTCTACGCCGAATACTGGAAATATGAAGATTATAAGGTTTCTTCATTGAGAGATCTGTAAAGATCTCAAAACAAAGAAGAATAAAAACAGTCAAGGTAAAGGTTTTACCTTTTGTCGAAGAACACGGATAATCTCTATAGAAGATCGTGTGGTGTGCATGTGGAATCTGACACTAGACAAGCACGAAGGGGGTTCATCAAAAGGTTTTGAGCTGGAAAAACAACAAACCATGGATTAGGGTTTTAACCTGAAAATGTCTTAAGAAAAAGACAGAGGAAGAAGAGGAAGAACCGATGATATTCATGACGGAAAAGAGCTTGAACCGGTAAGGACATGCGACGGCTTGTCGGGATCTTGTCCGAAATCACAAGAATCGAAGAAGGGGTTTGTTCGGGAAAAGAAGGAAGAAGCAAGGATCGGAGAAGGCATGCAGCTCCGGTGAAAACGTCGAGGCAAAGACGGAGAAGACGAAGCGGTGAAGAGCTCGAGATAGCTTCTGGTTTCTTCTTTTCGCAGGAGAGAGAGAGAGATGAGTCAAGCGGTGATTCTAAAATGACCCGGAAAGTCAAGGTGGAGAATGTGAGAGGATGATGCCTTTCGGGCCATCTTGGGCTGGAGCACATGGGCCTCGAAGATAACACCTGCAAAGACATAAACTTAAGCTTAGTAATTATCTTATGATTATCATAGTTTTTATGATTAGGATAATTATGTTATCTTTAGGATATGCTCAAACATACGAGTATATATAGAGATCATATCTCTAGCTTAGGTTAAAAGAGAAAAACATTCAATACTCTCTCTGCATATTAAGAACACGCAGCTTTGTGCAAGGCCTTGTAACTTTTATTCGATTAATACAAGTGATTAAGAAGTTCATCTCTTTACAAAGAGAATTAACTTACAAAACCATACTTGCATTCGAGACAAAGTTATAAGATAAGCCAAGATCGATTCTCTACAATTATATTTTTTTACACCAAATTATATATGCCCTTTTAAATGTTACATATAAACATGCATAAATAATAACATATACATACACACACATATATATATATATATATATATATATATTATGTTAACATAAGAGATAATATAAAATCTTTGTGTGATAAGTGGAAAACACGCGCTCGCCCTAGTTCGCAACCTCTTCATCATTCACTTAGGGTTTGGAGATTCACGGTTCACTTAGGAAATCGTTGCCGCCTCTTCCCATCCTCATAATCAGAGCTATGAGACGGAGGAGGAGTTGTCTGTCGAGCTGTCTCACCCCCTCTTGCTGGATCTGAAGGATTCTCTGATACGGAGATCCCTAAAAAAATTTAATATTCTCGGTTTAGAGGGCGACTGGGAGGCCGAAGGAGGTGGCTGGTTAGTCTTTGGGATAGAGGCGTCGTCTGATTTTCGAGGTGAGGGTTGGTGTCGGTGGATCTACGGTTTGGGATGCCGGTTCCTTATCATTTGTTTCTCACTGGTCCGACTACTACCTCACCGTTTTCGGTGTGTGACAACATGTGGTTTCTCAGACCTAGGCGACTTCTGGTGCTTAAATCAGATCGCAGAGTCCTAGAGTTTTGGGGTTGGTCTCTTTTCGGAGCCACCGTTCATGGCCGCAAGAAAACTTGGTCGACGAAGACTTGGTGGCAACTGGTGACGGACCCACAACCAGTACTGGACACACTGGCTCAGCGAAGTCCTGAGATCTTGCTTTCGAATCGGTTTGGGTTCAACAGAGTGGGAAGCATAACTTCCACGTCTTTTCATATGTGAACTGATATCTCTTTGTTTTTGCTTGATATGTTTCTTAGACGTCTAGAATTGTCTTCTGTAACCTCGAGCCAATGTTTCTCGGTAAGTTGGACGATGTAATTCTTCTGACACCTGGTTTGAATAAACATTTATATATATGTATAGATTAAAATATATAAGAGAAAATATACTGATAATAAGAAATCACTAGGTGATTACCCGCGCGCATGCGCGGGGTGAAACGTATATATTAATAACTATTAAATATAAACTTTTATCGTCCAAACTATGTCATAAGTCTCCAAACATATGATCATGGACCGTCAATATAAAGTTGATTATAAGGTCATGTTTGTTGATATTTTTTAAACCTATATAATTTACATTGAGCTTCAATAATATTATCTAATTGTTATAGTTCACCATCTCACTTCGATATGAAGAATCGTAATTTTAAAATGATATGATTAAATAACATTAGAGATACGTGCTTGCGCCGAATAAACATTAATTATGTATACAAATTATTTATAAATATTATTATTTATTTTTGTTAATTTACATATTATACAATAATAAATATATTGAATAATTGAGTTGATAAAAATCAAAATAAATCATTTACTTATAAAATTAAATGATATTGACATAGATATATATTATATAATATGAATATTTATTTATTGAAATTTGGTACTCATATGATTTTATTAACATTTTTATATTTGCTATAACAAAAATAATATTTTTACTAATATGAATATTTATTTACCGGGCTTCCAACTCAATTTAAATTTTGAAATTAACATTTTATGTATTTTTAATATGATATATATATTAATTTAAATGATATTGAAATAAATATATATATATATATATATAATTTGAATATATATACTAAATAAGATTTAATATTTATATGATTTTTTGATAATTTGTATCTTGTTACAATAAAAAAAATAAACCATTAATCAAAAAATTTCAACATAGATTTTTAGCAGTCTTGATAATTTATATTAAACAAACTCAAAATATAGCATATAAGTAAAAAAAAAATTTTTATTACATACTTATGTGATTGTTAAATTTCTTTTAAAAATGTAAAATTGAAAAAATGATGGAAGATACATAAATTGTTATCAGATCGTATATTAATATGTTGTAATAACATGTGACTATCGAAATATGTTGTAATCAAACGTGGCTACCAAGATATGTTGTAATGTTTCAAATAAGTATATAATTAATATATATGTATTTTATATGATATATATTTTAATTTAAACAATATTAAAATACATATATTTATTATTTAATCTGAATATATATATATTAAATAAAACTTCATATTCATATGATTTTATGATTACCTGTATATTTCTATAACAAAACATTAATTATGGAAAAAGTACTAATACTTTTGGAATTATGCATCAATTATTTTTGTATCTTTTTCCATATTTCTATTGTTCTCATAAAATTTTCATTGTAAGGATTTTAACTGTTTTAATAATTTATAGTCGTTTTGAAAAATTCAAAATATAATATATAATAAAAAAATCTAGATTTTTTATTACATGGTTAATATGATGTTTAATATTTTTAATAACATAAATTAAACAAAATTGATGAAGGATATAAAAAATATTAACAAATATTTATTATGCAAAACATTAATTGCCACATATATGTTAATCATATTAGATAATTCCGTAGCTATTATTTAAGAAAAGAATGTAAAATATCCTTTTATCGACTACTAATCAATATGCATGTTAATTTAATAAAAGTATAATTTATATTTTGAAAGACCAACTATATATATATATATAATTTGAATATATATTAAATGAGATTTAATATTTATATGATTTTATGATTATTTGTATCTTGTTACAATAAAAAAGTTAAAGCATTGATAAAAAAATTCAACGTAGATTTTTAGAAGTATTAGTAATTTATATTAAACAAACTCAAAATATAGCATACAAGTAAAAATCTTATTTTTTATTAAATACTTATGTGATTGTTAAATTTATTTTAAGAATATAAAATTGAAAAAAATGATGGAAAATACATAAATTGTTATCAGATCGTATATTAATATGTTGTAATGACATGTGACTATCGAAATATGTTGTAATCAAACGTGGCTACCAAGATATGTTGTAATATTCCATCTAAGTATATAATTAACATATATGATATATAATTTGATTTAAACAATATTAAAGTACATATGTATATAAATTTAATCTGAATATCTGTTAAATGAAACTTTATATTCATATGATTATTTGTATCTTTTTATAACAAAACATTAATTATGGAAAAGTACTAATAGTTTTGGAATTATGCATCAGTTAGTTTTGTATCTTTTTCTATATTTTCATTGTTCTCAGAAAATTTTCATTGCAAAGATTTTAAAGGTTTTAATAATTTATAGTCGTTTTAAAAAATTCAAAATATAACATATAAGAAAAAAATCTAGATTTTTTTATTACATAATTAATTTGATTGTTTAATATTTTTAATAAAATAAATTAAACAAAAATGATGAAGGATACAAAAAAATATTATCAAATCTATATTATTTCAAAACATTAATTGTCACATATATGCTAATCATATTAGGTAATTCCGTAGGTTTTATTTAAGGAAAGAATGTAAAGTATATTTTTATGCACTACTAATCAATATGCATGTTAATTTAATAAAAGTATAATCTATATTTAGATGGACCAACTTTTTCCTAAGGATTCTGAAAGTCGTTCTGGTGATGACACGTGGCTACACTTTAAAGTTGTAATGCTCCAGAATTAATATATAGGGGATAGAAACGTATTCATCAATTAAAGACTCATATTTATTATGTTACATATCTATTTTCAAAATTAAGATTACTCAACACCCAAATGAATAGAGATTAGGTCTATATATATCCACTTAAAATCTATATTCCTCTTTTCTAGGTTTCTTTATAAATTTGAAACTATTTTCAGTTTATAATTTCTAAGAACCATTATTTTCAGTTTTATACTTATGTTGTTTAGTTGTTTAAGTATATAAAAAATGTTTATGAATCTGATAAAATACTAAATTTATTGATCACATCAAAAATATGAGTAAAGTTTGAAAACCAAACATCAGCAGAATTCATCCAAAACATATCGATAGTTGAAGCTTAATAATCAGAAAATAAAAGCCTTTAACCCTCTTCAAAGCAATTTTTTGAAGTTATGTGAAGATTTATAGTTGAGTGATATGACTATGACTGGATGTGGGCATAGGCCAATGAAATATTAAATTCTCTTAAAAAATTAGAAGTTTTTTATATAGATACATGTCCCAAATTTTGAACAATTTTTTTTTTGTACTAAGATATTAATAAATGTTTCAAACCCCAAAATTTTAGATCTGGTCTGGGTACGACTGTGCGGCGAATCGCTTTGTTTTAAAGTTTATTTAGTTGATCGATAGTAGTCCATCCTCCATGGTGTATTTGACCATTCATTTCTTTCAAAATGTGGCAAGATAGTTGTTTGAAAAATCATTCGAACCAACACCGGATCATTGGACCATAATCTTGTATTCTGCAAAGGGCGAAGAGTCCAATACCTGACTGACCAGACCATACAAGCACAGGGGCACGCAAAAATATATGATTTTTTTCTCACTATTTTTTAACATAAGGACATAATGTTGTTTTGTATACAAAATATTATCATTAAAAATAATAAATCTAAGAGGATATATATATTAACATGTTGGAAAATACAGAAGGAAAGCTGCTTTAACTGAAATGTGAGATTGTATTAAAAGAACCTATCTATATTTTTATTTATTTAAAAGTTATATTTTTGGACTATTACAAAAGTTTATCACTAAAAGTAATTAATTTTGTTATATATTTAAAATTTGGAAAATATTGAAAACACTAAGTTGTAAATCAAATGCCGACATGTCACCACTAAAAACAAAGAAATTAACCGAAATATTCATGTCATGCAGTTGAGACAAGTAATATTTGTAAAAATCTACTTTCTTGTGACTTTTTTTCACGTTCAATAATTTGAAAACCACTCAACACAAGGTTAATAAGAGGAAAAATATCTACAATTTTTTTTCACTATTGTTATCCTCAAAATAACAAAAGAACAAAAAAAAAGTTATCCTCAAAATAACAAAAGAACAAAAATAAATATGAAACAGATGATGATGATATGGAACTAAGCTTGGACAATACTCACTCTGTGTCTTAAACCATCCACCTCAAGATAAGATGGTCCCTACCTCATCCAATCTAAGCCAGTATCTCAAGATTCTTATCTACTATCATCATTCTTCACCGTTGGATCAATTACACTACCGATCCCACCGCAACACCATAAACCGCGAAACAGTAGATTAACCCACGTTTGGGATAAACAGAATCATCGTAGCCGTCCGATCACCAAGTATCTAACACTTGAAATACCCGACAACCTCAACACTTCGCTTCCGTCCTCACCGAGAACCACTGAATCAATCTCGAGATGGAGTCACGCGTGCTTCTACGCGCCACCGCAACGGTCACTGGCCTACCGAAGTTGAGGCGACCAGTCGTAGCCATCCACCGCCAGTTCAGCACTGCGTCGCCGTCGTTCACGGCTTTCTCCAAGCCGATAGGATCAATCGGAGAGGGAGGGAACTTGATCTCCGGTCGTCAGCTCCGTCCGGTGCTCCTTCTAGATAGCTCGTCGGAGAAAAGAGAGATTCTCAAGCCGGTCAGAGCCGCCGCTGCCGAAGGTGGTGATTCAGCTGGGTAAGCAATGAGGTCCGTTTCTGGCTCACTCAGGGTTGACTCGTTTGACTCGGGTGGTCTGACTCGTTTGTTTCGTAGGGAGACGAAGGTTGGGTTCCTCGGGAAGTATCCGTGGCTCGTCACAGGATTCTTCTTCTTCATGTGGTACGTTCCCCTCACGCGCTTATTATCATCTCTCCATAACGTGCGCACGTAATTAGGCGCAATATAGTAGTTTCACGTGATTTACCGCCAAAGTTTAATGGCGTGAATTTACTGTTTTAACCCTTGCTGATTTGATTTTTATTACAGGTACTTCTTGAACGTGATTTTCAACATCCTTAACAAGAAGATCTACAATTACTTCCCTTACCCCTAGTAAGTAAAACACATTTAGCATTATTTTCTTACATAACAAAACACATTTACATTAATGTTTAAGAGTTAACACAACATGCTTAATATCTTTTGTCTCAGTTTTGATTTATATTAATGTTAAAGAGTAAACTTCTGGTTAAATACAATGATCGAACCATATTCTGTTGATCACTTGAAGAATCGAATCCGAATAGTTATAACTAAGAGAATCCATTTAGTAATTAAAAAAATAGAGAGAATCTATTTATTATTCTTTTGTTTTTTTTTCATATATAACTCTTTTTTTTGTTGTTTTTCAGTTTTGTATCGGTTATTCACTTGTTCGTTGGAGTTGTCTACTGCTTGGCGAGCTGGTCCGTGGGTCTTCCTAAACGTGCTGTAAGTTCTACATTTTTCTTTTTTTTTTCCATTAGTTTTTACATTATACGCCAAACGAAAAGAATAAGGACATTATTAGAGCATCTTTAATCCATGAACCTCACTAGGGGTTCTTATTATTATTTTTTCTGATTTAAAAAAATAAAAATAAATAAAAATGAACTAATCGCGAATTGTCACGTATCATTGGAGTTCGCAAACAATACAAGAATTCAAGCAAAATGAATTTTTATTTGAAGACTTCATCTCTTAAGTTTTGATGGACCTCTTACTCTTTAAGAGACTCGTAAAAACCATTTAAGAAACTCCAATAAAAATGCTCTTAGGAGAATCGATTTATTACCTCTTCCACCCAAAGCGAGAATTATACAACTAAACCAAACACCTACACGCTGTATTGTTTATGTTGTATTTATTTAACTTGGGCTGTATCTATTCTCATGATGATTTATTTCATTTTACGCCAAACAAAAAAATTTAGGGGTGTTCCGAGAAACGAATTCGGCACCTCTCTCACCCAAAGCGAGATTTATACCACTAACCCAAACGTCCACGAGCAATTTTTCTATAATATATTTATTTAGCTTGTGTTTGTATCTTATTGCAGCCAATTAACTCAGACATCCTCAAGGTTTTGATACCAGTTGCAGTCTGTCACGCCATAGGCCATGTCACTAGCAACGTTTCCTTCGCAGCCGTTGCTGTCTCCTTCACTCACACCATCAAAGGTACTCTCAGTTTCTTTCAGAACCAATTGATACTAATCTACTGTATATAACAAAACCTAACAGTTATAACCTGTCCAAAACGCAGCGCTGGAGCCATTCTTCAATGCCTCTGCTTCTCAGTTCCTTCTTGGACAACCAATCCCCATAACACTATGGTTGTCTTTAGCTCCTGTTGTACTCGGTAATCACTCATATTAAAACTCATTTTCTTGTGTCCTACGTTTACTGGATTAACCTTAAGGAAAATCGCAGGAGTTGCAATGGCTTCACTAACTGAGTTGTCATTCAACTGGCTTGGTTTCATCAGCGCCATGATATCAAACATCTCCTTCACTTACCGAAGCATCTTCTCCAAGAAAGCCATGGTTCTTGATTCTCTTCTTCACACGCTCTGTCTGAAGTTTTGATGTTGAGAATCGGATATTGTGTTTTGTTTGCAGACTGATATGGACAGTACAAATGTATACGCTTACATCTCCATCATCGCTCTTTTCGTCTGTCTTCCTCCTGCCATCATCGTTAAGTCTTTTTGAATTTACTAATTTAGTTACGTTTGGGGGAAGCAATTCATTAATTAGGGTTATTGGTTTATGAAATGGTTAGGTCGAAGGGCCTCAGCTGTTGAAACATGGGTTCAACGACGCGATTGCTAAAGTGGGGATGACTAAGTTCATCTCTGATCTCTTCTGGGTTGGGATGTTTTACCATCTCTACAATCAGGTAAATGTAAACTTCAATTTTCAAAGTTTCCATTTTGAACCTTAAACTAAAGAAAACCACGTGTATGTATGGTTTGCAGTTGGCTACTAATACATTGGAGAGGGTAGCACCATTGACTCACGCTGTTGGAAACGTTCTGAAACGTGTCTTTGTGATTGGGTTCTCCATCGTTATCTTCGGTAAAAAGATTTTTACAACTCTCTTTTTCTTTCCTACTGTTTGATTCGTGGTGAAGAATTAATAAAACTTTTGAAAAATGGTTAATATTATGCAGGAAACAAGATATCGACGCAGACAGGTATCGGAACTGGAATAGCCATTGCTGGAGTTGCACTCTACTCTGTCATTAAGGCCAAGATCGAAGAAGAGAAACGGGTCAGTTCCTCATTATTCATTTGTCATTTTCTTATAAACTTAATAACAAAAGTATTTTTGTATAACTGTAATTTGTGGTAAAGATGATTAATGTGAGAAATGTTTTTTTTCTTTTCATCAGCAAGGAAAGACGGCGTAGAGAGCTACGGCCGACGGTTGCGTAAACAGTTGGATGAGTATTTATATCATAAATAACCAAAAAAATGTAATACTATGTTGTATCGTACAATCAAACATTGTTTTCGAGTTTCTCTTTTCGTTGTTTTTCTTTGTAAGTTATATATTTATTTTCTTATTCCGCGTCTTCTGCTTCCAATGGAGAACATTATATATTGCCATTTCTTCTGCATTGCATTTTATCTTGACAGATGAAAATGCATAATAATTCTTTGCTCATTCTCTTGGAGCATTTACCCACCATCTTGGATTTAAATTTGTTTCTTTCTGCAATTCGTTTTTCTTTGTAATTTTTCTTCTAATGGGAAATTCACACGGTTTTTGTACGTATGATATGGAATTATGAATTGTTTGTAATTGATTTCTATTTTACTAAATCAAATTATTATATAAACAAAATCAAATCAAACTTGGGAAAACCAAGCTACAACTTATTAATTAAATTAAAGATATATTTACCGGAGAATAGAATCTCTCTCTAGATCATACGAGAACATTCTCTTCTTCTCACCCTCACACATTAAAAAAGTCTCATAACCAAAAGAAAAAAACAAAGTCAAGAATCAAGAATCTTTGATACTCTTGTGCAACACCATGTACATAATCACTGAGAGTACAAGAGGAAGAAAGATCACAATCCTCTTGGGTGCCCTAACGGCAAAACTATCAATGCAGCAACCTTCTTCAACAATAGTCTCAAGCTTTGGCAAGTTTGAAAATTGCTGATGTTGTTTCTTGTGAGACACAATAAGCCTTGGTGCTACCTCTCCCCATGTTTGAACAAACCTCATTCCCTTGGCCATCTATTTTTCCCCTTCTTTCACCCGGTTTTCTTTTCACAATTTTGTAGGAAACCGCAGGTTTATTTTGAGAAAGGATAAGAAACGGTGTGTTTCTTTTGCGGTTGAGGAAGGAAGATGAAGATTAGAATGTGATTTTGACTTGACAAATGAAAAGATCTTTCGATGGGAGAACTTATGAAACGGAGGAGACAAATGGGAGAAGTTAAATAGAGAAGACTAAAGGTGACAAATATGGAAAATGAGAAGAACAACATGAATGTTTTTCGGGATATCAGAAGAACAGTTTGTGCGGTTTGCAGATCGCCAATGCAATGCTTCTGTTAGGTTACCTAAATTTAGAAACTCTAAAAACAGATAATACCCAAAATAAACTCATCACATTAGAGCTTTAAGAGTCGAAAAAGGGTCAAACAATTCTCTTTAGAACCCAAAAACAGAACGTTCATAGAAAAAAACAAAGGAACCTTATCAAATTTCTAGAACTACTAGATGTTTTCATTTACCATGTGCATCATTACAAATTTAAAATAATTTTTTAGTGTTTTAGATATTATTATTATATACTAATATTCTAATATAAATTTTGATTTAATTAAACATAAATTAAGACAAAATAATTAATTTATTTATTTCTAATTATATATAAAATAGATATGTATATATTTAAAATTATAACATTAAATAAATTTAATTTATTTTTAGGGTAAGATATACTAAATCAACTTGTATAAAATTAAAAAGTGTATAGTTATTAAAAAAATCTAAATTTGTAGATATCAAAAGGGAATAAATAGTCTTACATTTAAAATTTATATTTTTTTTTTCAAAATATTGGTTTAATAATAAAATTTATGATTATAAAAATATACTTAAATAATCTTTTGAAAATTTTCTAATATTTTTTATTTCTATTATATTATTATTTAATGTCATATTTGAATAGATTTATTTTAATGATGATATATGAATAATTACCATATTCTAATTTTTTTTATCAAAAATAGAAATTAATATTAAACTAGGTGGATTGCCCGCACATTCGGGCGTAAACATTTTATAAAATTACTTATCGATATATGCATTACTAATTTAAAAACTATAAAAATAAATTATTTATATTTTTATTTGATTTATTAATGTGAATATATATATATATATATATACATATATATTATATTTATTATTAATAAATCAATATTAGAATTAACTCAATTATATAAAATTAATAATTTTACTTAATTAATACTTAGTTATTTAGTTTCTGTTTTTTTAGTTTTAACTTTTAATTAATTTTTTTTGTATAACAACACAATATGTATATATATATATCATAATTATCTTTTTACTTTAAATAATTTTTAGATTTTGAATAATTCTTATTATTATTAATTTTTATCATTTATCTAATAAAAATAATTTTTTTTTTTAATATTTGAAAGATTTATATATTTTATTCATTAAATGCATAAACGATATGAAACGCTTATGTATAGTATATTCATTATTAATAAATCAATCTTAGAATTCACTCAATTATATAAAATTAATAATTTTACTTGATTATTATTTAGTTATGTGTTTTCTGTTTTCTGTTTTTTTTTTTAATTTTAGCTTTTTATTAAAGATTTGTTTTTGGAAAACAACAATATATATATATATATATATATCACAATTATCTTTTTATTTTAAATAATTTTAAATTTTGGATAATTCTTATTATTATTAATTTTAATCATTTATCTAATAAAAACAATTAAAATTCGTTTTTATATTAAAATAATTTAATATTTTATTTATTAAGGGCATAAACGATATTAACCGCTCTACTTTTAACGTAAAGAGTATTTCTTAAATATTTTATTTGTTGCATAAGCTCAATTCGCCATGGAGACTTCAATTTTTGTTCGTTAATGAATGACATTTTTGTAAACTTTCATCTTCTTAGACATTTTTTAGGGTTTCCTGCAACATTACAATGGCCGCCACAATCACAAAACTGATCATTTTTCGCCTTTCTCCTTGCTGTTTTATCTTAAAAGTTATTGACTTGCCATTAAAAATCCGATTTAAACACTTTAAGACCCAAAAAGTGAGTATTCCTTAAATATCTGATTTGTTAATCGCATAAGCTAAATTCGCCATGGTGAACCACCGTGGAGCGTATATAGTCGGCCCGTAACCAGTCTTCACATCCGAGTTTTCGAACAGTTGTAAACTGAATAACATGAACTGTTCACACTTCTATTTGCAAGTTTCATCAAGATTCCAAAAGTAGAACTGGGTTTATGCAACTGGGTTAAATCCTGAGAATTGAGTGTTCATCAAAAATAATAATCGAACTGATTTGTGAAGGAAGATCGATAACTGCTTTTGTTATTGATAAAGAAAACGTGGTTAGTAAATTAATTAAAGTAGATAAAATTATAAAATAATCAGTTTAAAAAAAGTAATATTCCAAGATATAACAGAGGCAAAAAACTAATAATGATCATAGATACTTGGACATAACATTTATCAATAGGTCATGAATTTGTTTTAATATAATAAACTAGATTTTGATTCGCGATTTTAAAGCACGGGATTATTTTCGACACAAACCAAATTAAATAAAATAAATTTGCATTTTTGATTATATATCTACATTGTTACAAATGAAACGTTATATCCAATGTTTTGGATCACGACCCAGATCCGCGATTAAACTGACTAACTGATGACTTTATATGGAGTCCGGTTTGTTTTTTCTTTAAACTCGTTATTTAATATTTTTTATAAAATCTGTAAAATACGCTAAAATTTGGGACCCGACTACTGGTTGAACCTATGGGTGGCTACTATATAATAAAATTTGACTTAAATTTTCATATTTAAAGTATTCTAATTTACGAATGTTTAGATGAATGGTGGATATATATTATGAATGTTATGCTCTTATTTTACAAAAATTGGTCAAACTAATTTATCATTTTATTGTAAGCGTAATGGATCAATATTCGAGAGGATACATATTAAATTAGAAATAGATACATGAATGTGAGATGAATTTTGACCTGCATTGTAAGCGTAATAGATCAATATTCGAGAAGATACATATTAAATTAAAAATAGATACATGAATGTGAGATGGATTTTGACCCGCACTTTAATGTTTCTTATTAGATTTTGATCAAATATTAATATTTATTATTAGATTTTCACCCGCATTTTAATGTTTATTATTAGATTTTGATGAAATATTAATGTTTATTGTTAGATTTTGACCCGTACTTTTTAAAGCGAAATAAAATTTTATTCAAATATTTATTTACTCAAAATTAGAAATCTTATACATGTGTATCTTTTTATTAAAACATTTGTTTTGAAGTATATATAATAAAAATAAAATTTACATTAATATAATTTTATGAAAGATAATTAATTTATATAACCTCCTTCATATATTATAATACAAATTTTTAATTTTAAATATTTGTAAAATTTTATTTTATTATTATATTTTTTTTCAACATTATTATACAAATTAACTATTTGTTATTATACTTGGTCTCATACATAAGAAATATATTAAATTATTTTTTATATTTTAATTAAAATATGTATGATTAACTTATGAAATGATATATTAGTTTTATAGTATTGTATTTTAATTATTGTTTAATAAGTTGAAGTATGTTGTAAAATAATTAATATATTTCTCATGTATGAGATGAGTATAATAACAATAGTTAATTTGTATAATAATGTTGACCAAAAATATAATAATAAAATAAAATTTTATGAATATTTGAAATTAAAAATTTGTATTATAATATATGAAGAAGTTGTATAAATTAGTTATCTTATTTTCATAAAATTCTATTAATGTAAATTTTATTTTTATTATATATACTTCAAAACAAATGTTTTAATAAAAAAGATACACATGTATAAGATTTCTAATTTTGAATAAATAAATATTTGAACAAAAATTCATCTCGCTTTAAAAAGTATAGGTCAAAATCTAACAATAAACATTAATATTTCATCAAAATCTAATAAGAAACATTAAAATACGGGTGAAAATCTAATAATAAACATTAATATTTGAATTAAAATCTAATAAGAAACATTAAAGTGCGGTGAAAATTCATATCATATTCATGTATTTATTTCTAATTTAGTATTTATCCTCTCGAATATTGATCCATTACGCTTACAATTCGGGTCAAAATTCATCTCAAATTCATGTATCTATTTCTAATTTAGTATATATCCTCTCGAATATTGATCCATTATGCTTACAATAAAATGATAAATTAGTTTGACTAACTTTTGTAAAATAAGAGTATAACATTCATAATATATATCCACCATTCATCTAAACATTCATAAATTAGAAAACTTTAAATATAAAAATTTAAGTCAAATTGTATTACATAGTGGCCACCCATAGGTTCAACCAGTAGTCGAGTCCCAAATTTTAGCGTACTTTGTGAATTTTATAAAAAATTTAAATAACGAGTTTAAAGAAAAAAAACAAACCGGACTCTGTATAAAATCATCAGTTAGTCAGTTTCACCGTGGGTCCGGGTCGTAACCCGAAATACTGGATATAATGCTTCATTTGTAACATTTAAATGTAGATACATAATCAAAAATGCAAATTTATTTCATATAATTTGGTTTGTGTCGAAAATAATCTTACGTTTTAAAAATGCGGGTCAAAATCTAGTTTACTAATTAATTTAGTGAACCAAATAACATTCCTTGGATGAACAAATTTTATGTCGACTGGCGAGATTGTTAGGGATTATGTTTTAACGAAAGCAGCTGCATAACCTGAAGTTTATATTCTTAACAGTTTTGAGTTATGTTTTCTTTGTCGCAAAAGGAAACAGGATTAAGACTTTTCTATCTAAACGGAAGACTCTGTGTCCATGTAACCAAGATATGACGGTTGGCTTCGAACACCTAATCTTTGTTTATTCGTCATTATATTTTCTTATGTTTTTATTAATAATAGAATGAATGTTGAGTTGTTAGGTAACGAGAGGCCACCGTTAATTATTTAATTAATGACTTTAATATTCATGAAACATTCTTAGGTTCGAATGATTCAGAGCCTTTAATATTAAGATTTAACGCCAAATAAATTTTACTTTGCTAGATATGCTTACAAAATTTAATGAAACAAAGCATTATTCAGCATAATGACTAGAATGTAACTATTGACCATAAGAAAAGCCGTGAGCATATCTACCAGTATTGGGCGTTCAGCACATTTCCCAAACGAAAGATAGATTTTCTAACTTTTTGTTTAGTTCTCCAAATATATTTTTCTAAAATTTGAAATTATTCTATTAATTGATATTGATAAACTATAGTACCTCTAAATATATTAACTAAAAATACTAAACTGGTTAACTCTTATTAGTTGATATTTATTTGAATTTGAATTATAAATATTTATCATAATTTTAACATGCATAAAAGCTATAAAGATTTCTTATAGAAACATGCCAAACGATAATAATTTAACCGTAATTAATACTCTCACCAATATTTTTTCTAGATACTCTCACCAATATTTTTTCTAGATACTCTCACCAATTTTCCTCTTAAAAAATGGGTCAAAATGCCGTTTAACATTAGTCAACAACAAGCAAAGGAAAAAAAAAGGTAAATAACAAAATCAACATGTCTACACTACTCCACACATAAAAAAAAAAGAAAAGCCAACGTACCATGAGGCCATAGACGAGACTGAAGCAGCTGTTTCGATGGAAGCAGCGGCGAGTTCGTGGCTGCCAATATGTCCGGCGAAGATTCAAGCCGAGATACTCATTCCACTGTTGACTATATACACAAGTATCGCCGGGAGTGCTAACCTGAGAAGTATTTTCATTTCTATACATTCGCCTAAGTACACGCGCCTCCGGTAGGGAAGGCTACTCTCCGTTAAAACGCTCTCGAGTCTAACGTCCAAGTGTGGTTTTTGGTCCACCAATGGTCGCTGGAGATTGGTTCTCTCCGTCGTCTGATCCATTAAGTTTCTAAGAGGAGGAAACTGAGTGGAGATGTGGGGATTGGTATGTGTCTTTTCAGAAATGATGAAAGATTCGGAAAACTAAATCTTTTGTGTATAGATAGGGGTTGGACACATGTATATAAATTACCACGCAAGACATTATTTCTGAAATAAGTGTGTTTTGGAAAATTATTGGAGAAAATAAATAACAGTAATAAAGTGGGTACTGGAAAATAGGTGACTGTGTTTTTTTTTAAATGGACAGTGATACTTGAAAAAGAGGATAACATTAGGCTTGCGACTTATTATTCGAAATCTGAATCCGATCTAAGATATACTCCGGATCTGTTCTAAAAATAGGATAAATGAAATGCTCATATTAGGATAGTTAAATCTTGATCTATTTAAATTGAATCCAAATCTAGATATCTTAGATTTTTAGATCAGATATCAAGATCCAAATTCGTTTTTAAATATATATTAATTTTTTTTATTGATATCTTTTTGATATATAAATTTAAACATAATTATTGGTTTTATATTTTTAATTAAATAATATTATATATATATATATTCATAAAATTTGTATAAAATATTTAATGTATCTATTATTTTTAGAGTTTTTATATTTTTAATTATTTTATAGATTTGAATCCGCATATTCCCAAATATCATAATGTCTAGATGGATATTCGAAATTCAGATATTTCAAACGGCACGAATGCAAATCCAGATATTAATGTTGAATTAGAACATCCTAAAATTTTCAGATATTTGGTTTTGTCCTATTTCCAAATTATCCATGGTGGGATCCATGGACAAACTAAAAGATAAATGGTGTCGATTAGTTCTATAAAACAAAGAATGTATAATATATTTAGAAATTTGAACAAAGTAAGCAATGAAAAGTCCAAAGGACAAGTAAATTAAGTTGGAAAGAAAACGTATATAACTGATTTTTTTTTCAAATAACCCAATTGATTCTATTAATTAAATTGAAAGGACATAACTGTTCAACTTTCTTTTAGTTGAGAAATTAAATGCTGAGCTGTAATCCTCAGTTATTAAATATTCTTCTATCAATAGTGTAGTGTGTGGATCTTTAAGGATGGATGGAAACCGAACATTTACTATTTTGCATATATATTTTTTTTTTTTTTTTTTTGATAATCCAGGGGGTTCCCCACTTAGAGTGGGTCATTTCCCCTGGGCCCGGTCAGGCTGAGGCGAGCTTCACCCGGGAGGGTTTTCAAACTGGGCCGAAAGCAAGGGCCCAGACCTCGGGTGTCCGGAAGAGGCGCGGTAGTTTCCGCATGGGGGGGAATCGAACCCGGATGGTGGTTGCCACCACAGGCCCGTCCCTGCCACTTGGACTACCTCGTCCGGACATTTTGCATATATTTGATATTTAGTTTACTTATATTATTTTTAGACTGGTATTTAATTTATCGAAAGCAAATATTGTTATTTTAAATATTTGTTCTATGATGTTTGAAGTTATTTGTCTCACTTAAAAATGATTTGTTAGGTACTATTCTATTTGCGAGAGATATGAACTCTTATTTTGTTTACTAGATTTAGAAATAACGCAGAATTATTCTAAACAAATACCTATACATATTATACAAAAGAAGAAGGAACAAAAACATAGACATTTCAATATGAAAATATTATTTATTTTTTACAAGAAAAATATCTTATATTTCAAAGTTTAGGTTCCAATAGTCTTATTATCAATTTTGTTCAGTCACAAAACAAATATCAAGTAATATAAGGTTAAGTCACTAACCTTTTTAAAAATATTTATTACTTGTCTTATATTTGCAAATAGAAAAATTCACCGATTTGATATTCGACCTAACAATAACGATAACTGAAAACTGAAGTAAATACGAGCCAAATAACTGGTATAAAACAAGTAACGATTAATTGTGATTAACCCTACCTTGAAACCATTGTCTGCGTCAGTCTGCCAAGCGAACTTTTGTCATCAATTAAGAGCTTTTTGCACATTAATAACTTTGTGATGTGATGCATTAGAAGCAATAGTTTTTTTCTGCCCACTATATAGTACTTTATTAAACTAATAATTACATTTTCAAGGATGTGTTCTTTAGTTTTTAGCTATGGAAATTCTAAGTAACTGATAGAACTTTTTGAGGATTGGAGCTTCCTTTCAAGCCCCATATTGAATATATATATATATATATATATATATATAGTGTTCCACAAAATAATTTAGATGGATGCTTGTCTAGATATTAAAAAGACATAATATATAACGGTCGTATAACGATACAAAGTAGGGAAATTGTCAAAAATACCATTTTTGTATCACTTTTCAAAAATACATTAATCACTTTTACCCTTATTTTTAAGAAGAAAAAAACACAATTATAACTTTGGGTTAATTAATCTAAGACTTAGGGTTTTGAGTTAAGGGGTAGGGGAGGGTAGGGGTATAGTTTATGAATGTAAAATTTAGGATTCTAATTAATTTAAAATTATCTCTTAAAAAATAGTATTTATTAAAATATCAGTTTAATGAAGGTAAAAATGAAAAAAAGTATCAATAATGTGGTAAAGATAAAAATTCTCCTACGAAGTAAGTATTATTTAGGATGAATTAGGCAAATGTCTATAATGGAGATTTTTATTTAAAAAAATAACTATGTAGGAATGTGTGAGAGGATAAGTGATAATTTGTCATCAAATTGGACGATATGCTCTTTTTCCATACGTGACTGTGCAAAACATGCGATATCCATAGCATAAGGGTTTCATCCTAATGTTAATTCATATTCATTAGGTTAAGATAACAAGAACCTTTCATAGAGAATTGTACTACATTTGTTTCTCAGTTCTGGTTTGATTTCACAGACCACTTAAAATTTGTGTAATAAAAAGAACATTTGATGAAAAAAAGTTATATTCTATTTATAATGTATAGTATAATAAGCATTGTATACATTTTGATGATTCTTATAGTGTGGTAACTGGTAACCCTAAGCTATATCCTATGATCGCAAGTTCTTATAGACATTCACTAGGATCATCCAGGTTACATAGTATATATACTATGGAAGATAAAAGATACAATCAGACAACAAACGGCGCACAATTAGAAAAGTCAGTAGTACAAAGTTTGTAGCCTTTAAACGAGAAATACTAAAATAATAGTATAATCAACTGCAACTACAAACCTCAGTCCCTCTATGGGTTTACATATCTCCATGTAGAACTATACAAATGATTACAAATGGTATTATTTATAGTCATGCAAACAACAGATAAACAAATGAAAGAATCCTAGAATTAAAATTTACAATAGCTACACTAATAAACATATATTATACAGTAACTCTCTATTGCATAATATAGTATATTCAGTAACGTCATCATTTACATAGATTTTTTTTACGAAGATTGCACGCGAACACATCGGCTCGTCGATTGTTTTTCTCCATCTCTTCCTCCACTTTTTTATTTCCCGTTTGGTAATAACTTTTTGAATTTGTGTATATCGTAGGAGATCAAGGGAACCTCCACCGTTCTCATTGTGAAGTTTGATAAGCATTAGATAAATTGTAATTAATTTGATTAATCAATTATATTAAACTAAAATTCAGAGATACAAATAAGAAAAAGAAATGACTAACTCAAGGGAGAAAAAAAAGAGTGATGCGATGACGATAATGTTGAACGTAATAATGCTTCTCTCCTTCATATAATATCAGGATACATTTACCTTTAGTACATTATACATATACACATACTGACATACATAGCCGATTTTGATACTAAGGGTCCGAATGGTAGCCGCGGTTTTGATAATATAAGCAGTGCGGAAATAGAGTGCGGTACGGTGCAACCGGTTCGTGCGGTTTGCGGTACAAGTGTGGATTTCATAAAAACAGTAATGAGATTTTGAAAATAAATAGTGCAGTATTGATAAAAAAATACAAATTTAATTAAAATGTAAAATAAATATATTAATACAATTAAAATTGATTTTTTTAAATTATAATATCATAACATTTAAAAAAACTGCAACCGAATAAAAGAACAAGTCACTGATTGACTGATTAATTTTTTAATTGAAAAAATAATGTGGTTTTGATTGGAAAACAGTAAAATTTAATAAAATGTAATGTAAAATAAATATAATACAACTAATTAAATATGCTCTTTTTAGTAATTATGTTATAATATTTTTTCATAATTTTTAAATAATAAAATTTATTTTGAATAAAAACTCAGTATATATACATTTATTATATTCTATCTTTTGTTCTTCTTTGATCCTAACTAAAAAATTAATAACTAAATTATGAATGTGGTACAGCAAATAATTAAAAGTTTAATTAACTATATCAGTTATAATATTTTAATACGTAATAAAGTTTAGTAATATATCAGTTATAATATTTTTATACATAATATTAATATAAGTATCACTTAGTAAAAGTATTTGGAAAACTATTTATAATTAAACTTAAAATGACGTGCTATAAAAAAGAATATGCAATGTATGTAACTACAATCTACTTTACAAAAAAAAACAAATCGTTAAGTTTGATAAAAGAAAAAACAAATCGTTGAAGAAAGTACTGCCAAGTGCGTATTTCAACAAAACCACTGGTTCTTACCCAGTTACAATTTTAAAGTGAGTTTTCTTTATTCAAAGAGCAATTTGTATAATTTGCGGTTTTACTTTTTACTGTTTATAAACCCGTACGATTGAAACAAAAGTGTCACGAATGGTGTAACGAATGCGGTTTTACTAATTACGCTTTGAAACCGCAATAGTATTGTTACCATTCATTACCTAAGATATAGGGGTGGGACTTTTAAACGGAACCGAATACCCGAACCGTATCCGATATCGATCGGTTCGGTTCGGTTTTGGTATATATGATTTTATCCGATGGATATTATTATAAATAACCATGGATATCGGGTCGAGTTCGGTTTTTACCTAGAACTGAACGGGTACCCGTTTTGAACCGAATTTTATGTAAAATAGATAGAATTTATGTTTTGGGCAACGAACTCAGGTTGGACTGGCGAAATATCAGGTACAATACCACTAGACCACTCCAACATTGTTGTAATATAATACATATTATTAATATATATACGATTTATATTCATTTTTCTCTTTGAAATCTTAAAAATAAAATAGAAAAATAAATAAATATAATATATTTTGGGTTTAAAGTTGAATAACCGAACGGACCTGGAACCGGTTGGATCCGAAAGTGAACCGTTGACCAAATACTCATTGGATACAGCTTCTAAATAACCGATTTACCCGGAACCAAATGGATTCTATCTTGAACCGATCCGAATACCCAAAGTCCCAGCTGGACCGAACGGATCCTATCCGGAATGGATCCTATACATACAATAGGATCTGAATATTGTATGTTAATTAACAAATTCAGAACCATCACTGTATACATACAATGTTCAAACCTTTGATTTCTTATGGTTGTATAGTTAATCATAAAATATTTTATGGTTATGGTTTATAATTTCTCTTAATTTTAATCCATATAGAATTCAATTTTTTTCTTTGGGGATGGGCATAGCAATCATATATAATGAGACAGTTACCTCTCTTTTAAAGGTGTCCATCTCAACACATGTGAGTCCCATATGAAAAATATTTTTGGTTTTTAATTAATTAATTAGGAGTTTTGTAATTATTGTGTTTGGTTTGATCAACATAGCCGATAGGAAACAAGGATCCAAACAATTTCTAGCATACAGTGCGTTTCAGAACAGATCAAAAAGTAAGATTAAGCAAGCAAAATACCAGAAAAGATTTTATAAAACAAGATATCCGAACAAGTCGGAGTATGAACCGAACAAAATGGAGATCAAGGTTTTACAAACAATAAGCAGACAAAGTCGGAGGATGATCCGACAATAGGCGAGAGATCACAAAAAAACAAAACTAAACCATTGGTCAACGGCGGATAAAACCACCGGTTACTGGAAACACTTAAAACTAGCTTGAGGAAACTTTACAAAGAAGTTGGATGTTTTAGAGAAAGAGTGTTTTTGGCTATTTAACTAATAATGTGTTTAATCAATTTCTTAAAAAAATTGTCGCCCAATATGGAAAACCTTATAAATGATCCAAATAAGCAGTGTCCGAAAATTTGTAGCCTAATATGGTAAACTTAATAAGTGGCCCATCAAACACATCCACATCAAGAAAAATCATAAACCTCTCCCGAGCTACACTCACGCGGCAAGATCACCACCAACTATCCACGTACGTCCTACTCAGAATTAGGCTTATAAGTCTAACGACAATCAGTCCGTATAATTTCAAATTTTGCAAAATAAATAGTTAAAAACATTTTTGACCCGTTAAGGCCCAATAAACACTTAGACCATCAACTAATAATTTACAGATGCGATACAACCAATTATAGTTACAACAAAAAAAACACAATATGTTCCAAAGTAAGGACAATGAACATTTCGGGCAAATATGTGAGTCTAAATAAACTTCACCATGTAAAATACTCTCCCTACACAAAAAAAATAAAAAACAACAATCGAAAAGAAAACAAAGCACACTTCATCACACCCCACCTCAACCCTATTACTATGCAAATCTCGGAAATTCACTGACACCTGCAAAACACAACTTTCACAAACACAGCATTACTTGCAAAAATGGAGGAACAAGAACAATGTCAACGACCATGCGCTTGCGCGGAGGCCCAACACCTAGTTACACGAAATGTCTGAATTTATTACATTTTTTGTCCAGGATTTTAGGATTCAGAAGTACTTGAATGTTTGGGACGAGTACGAGCAGTGACACTTTTACATACAATATAAAATAGTAAAATACTAGTGGACAAGGCCAAGAGTGCAAGAAATATATTTCTGATATTATTTAATTTATATTGTATACTATCATATAACTTATTTAAATGTTTTCACTAATAACAATTCTCTTCACTTATTAATCATACTTGATTCTCTCTCTCTAAAAATTTTCTCCAATCTCTCTCTAAAACTCGGTTAATCGTGTTCCATCTTTGGTGGCCGGTGGCTTACGCCGCCAGTTACCAACCCTTTTCGTTTTGTTTTTTGTATGTATATACTTCGATCTTCTGATCGAATCTCAGTTTTCCGGTAGCGGATTCTCCTTCGCATGGCGACTTTTGGTGTGTTCATGTTTCAACCAAATCGAAGCCGCTTATCACTCTTATCATCTCTACGATTTGGTTGATTCTAAATAAAGTTTAGATCTTTATAGATCAGATTCCCGATCTACTTCAGATCGGAGTAGTTGGTGGCCCTCCGTGTATTCATTCTTCCACTTCCTTCTTTGTTCATGGCGATGCATCCTCTCTTGCTTTAAAGAGAGTAATATCGAAGCTTCGTCAATTCCGTCAATCCTAAGTGGGGCGGTCAAAAGTCCTTGTGTTTGAAGAACCAAGGAGCGGGCTTCGCTTCTCTAGCAGTCAGGAGAAGGCGTTCATGGTTTTAAGAAGGCGAAATTGGAGGATCAACCAGAGTTGGGTTAGAAAATAAAGCTTTGAAGTTGCTCATAGGGTTTAACCGTAATCCTTAGTGGACGGTTCAGACCATTGTTCTGTAGTTTCGAAGCGGAGAAAACAAGAAATTTAGATCGAGCCAGACTTTCACGGCGGCGACGGAGATCGGAGAAGGAGCGTCAGGGAGGAAAGATGGAAAACGCATGATTGACGCGTGTCGCATACGTGGCAATTTTTTTTGGATCAAACATGTGTACTCTAAAGTCGGTTTGATTTTGTTTTTTTGTTTGGGCCTAATATGTAAATGTTTCTAATCCACCTTGTATGCCCATTGGACTTTCATTTCAATGAAATGAAAATGTTGACAAAAAAAATGTTTTCACTAATAAGTTTTCAACTGTCAACAACAACTTGTCTTGGACACCGGTACCTACGATTTAATTGCGGGTACTCAAAATGTGGATGTGGAAACTTTTGAGTGCATGATATTGAAAATGAATTACTCGAATATAGGTGTAGTAAAGCAATCGATACCTTAAATTATTAGATAGATATACATTACTGGCTTCCATCTATAATTAAGCTTCGAGACTATCAAGTATCAACGTACAAATCTATAATTTTAACTATATGTGGAATGTGGTTGATTTAGTGAGTAATAACAAGTGTCACGACGCGTGAAGACGAAAAAAGAGTTTTGTTCTTCTTGGATTTTGTGGGTTTTTTTCTCCAGTCTCCACGTGTAGTTAGTTACTATAAATTTAACTAAGTTACATTATTGTCACGTTGTCTTTAACACATCTTTTTAGAATACGACGATTCGTTGTAAGTGGTACCCGTACCGCCTGAAGTCCGGACCACAGATACTAGGGGAAATAATACAGTTGGCAATCAGAAAAAAATGAAGAAATCGACTTGGATCCTCTAAATGTCGTTTCAAAAGAATGAGTCTACATTTATTAAAAGAAAATTCAATAGCGATTTACAGCTGAGATGAAGAAGTAGAAAAGAGGTAGAGATCGGCCAATACCAATTCAGGTTCTATTAATATAGTATTCTATTAAAAGATCATCAAATTTTCATTTACCTTTTAAAATTTGTAGTGATTTAAATGTATTATAGATTTTGTGGAGAACTAATAATTTCAAAAACCACGCCGCAATACGCTAGAGACACTTGAGAGAAAACCTATACTGTGAACCCGAGGTTCGAATTTCGTTAACCACACGGATATGGATATTGTTTTCAGCTCATTTGAATGTTTAGAAAAAAGTCTATCCGTAAACTGTACTTTCATCTGGAGGTTAAGTCTATATCTTTAATAGATCCGGCGTTAAGTTTTTTTAGTAAAAACAACTAAGAGCATCCACATCAATGAACCTTTTTTGGGGTTCAAGTTTTGATTTTTTTATTATTAATTTTTTTCTTTTTTTTTTGATTTTTTTTTTTGAAAAAATTAGACCACTCGCGGGCCGCCACGTGTCGTGTGGCCCGCGCTACAGTGATAAACCGGGTTCATCTCAGAAGACTTGCAAGAGGCAAGTTCATAACTGTTGTATTATTATATTAATTTTTTTTTGGAAATGTGTGTGAACGCCATTGTAAACCTTCAATGGAGGTGTTCTAACAGTTTCAAAAAATAAAATAGCTTTTAAGAAACTAAAAAAAAAAGTTTTCATCAACAAATGGCGAAATGTAAGTTTCGGGGCATGGTAGATGGCTGACAATAAAAACGTCACATGGTAGCTCACGAATTGTCTTTATTAGGATAGCTAGTACAAAGTAAGTAATGCTAAAATTGGGAAAACCAAAAATCTCTAATGTTTCTATTCGTACACAAAAGATCCAAAAAATATGTTTTGATGGTGAAGTAATAAAACGTCAAAAGACTCAAAACACTAAAACATTTGAGGATTTAAGTTATATCATCTCCAATAGTACATTATCTTAAAGAAAACATTAAAAATAGAGAAAATTCTTTTTAATGGTACATTATTTTGACAGAAAATGAAAATATAAATAATAACCTATTAAATTTGAGAAATATTATTCACAACATCATTTTAATGGATTATTTAATAATTCACAGAAACAAAATTTACTAACTGATTCTTTGATAGTGAAATCAAAGACTACCGATTACAATACTCATATTCAAAACCTAATCTAGAAGCTATTACAATTTGGGTTAGATTCAACAATGTTCCTTGTGATTTGATTACTGAGGTTGGTTTATTCCATATTAGTGGTGCTTTAGGTCATCATGTTGATGTCAGGAATCTCAATGGTTTCTCATCGGGAGAAACTCAAGTTAAGGTGGATCTTTCCAAACCTTTAGTTAATAACATTGAAGCGTGGAAACAAATGAAGGGAATGTTATCACTTTAGAGACGATTTATCTACAATTGTATTGGAAACCTGTCTTATTGACTTTTTATCTCCCCATGAAATGCTTCTATGGTTACACATGTTGTTTCGGATCCTACTGCTGAAGAGTGTCTTCTGTAGAGCCTACTCCCTTCCCTGATCACATCTCAGCTCCATATTTTATTTCTTATGAGAAAGTAGTCACTGCTGTTTCACCACAGTCTACATCCCTTCTCCACTTCCTTAAGCGTGAAAGCTCCTGAGAATACTAACTCCAATCCTAAAGGCGACTTCTCAACCCCTCCTCCGCTCTCGGATGTGGAGTTTAAAGCTTTAGTGAAGCCAAATATTTTTGGTGATCTTTTTGATGAAAATGGAGTCTTCACTGATGAAGAATGGAATGCATCACCACAACAATCTTGTGGATATGTAGGCCGTTAAAAACTTCTCAGAAGATGAGATATTCACATTGGTTTCGTAATCGGGATCGTCGAGGTGGTGGTGGTCGTTGATCACAAAACTAAGACTTGTGGTTGTTTTCTCATTTCTCTCTTTTTCAGCTTTAAGTTGTTCTTAAATTCTTGAAGTAGATATTTTATGTTGACTAAATTAATTTAAGAAAACCCTGTGACAAAAAACCTTGTTTTTGATGTTGATTTTTTTATTTACAAAATAATCCTTAAATTGTTACATAATTTTGTTTATATAAAATATAAAATATATTTATTTCATAATAACAAAATTATTAATACTTTCAAGACAAGAAAATTCTTTTTAATACTTTCATCAATGCAATTATGAGTTCATATAAATTTTTGATATTCTATTAAAAACTATACTTTCATTAATGCAATTATAGGACGAGGTTAACAGACGACAGAAGATCTCGGTCCAAAGCCTTTTTCGAGGGCAAGGAGCTGATGCGAGGAGAATCCATCGAATCAGCACGAAGTGACATTGTCGGTAAAATAGAATATCAAGTCACGAAAGAACAAGAAGAAGGAAATAAAGCCTTCTCAAGACTTTTGTAGAAAATAGAATGGAAGCGATAAAGTACGTTGTTGGGGAAAATCAAGTGATGAAAATCGTAACTACAGTTACCAGAGAACACTGATCACAGTCATACATAGCTCGTCATAGCCCTCCCTTGGCTGTAACAAAAATACTCAATGAGGAGGATGGTCAATAATGCTTAAACGCTTTGAGAACTAGTACAAAAACCAGTATGTTGGTTAATATTTAGATGCTCTTATGAGCTCCTTTAATTCACCTATGGTGATTTTATTTTGATTTATTTAAACTATTAAAAGTTTTGATGTATGAACTTTGCCTTCTTATGGTTTGAAACAGTGTTAAAAAACAAAATTTTGAAGTTTTCTCTAATCATGCAATGTCCTTAGTATAAAATATGCGTTAAACATGTTTTAAGTATGCAAACATAATAAAGGCTGAAATCAGAGAACTGAAAGAATGTGAGCAATTAAACTCAGCTTCAGATTCCAGCCAAAAGAATTTTCAGTCAAACTATATTCATGTTTTATGTGAAAAGTTAAGACGTAAATTGTTTATAAATTGTATTTTGTGTTTATACAAACCTTCATAAATTATGTTGCATCCTTGTTTCACATTGTTCCCATTTTTAGAAAAAAAAAATCAAGATTATGGAGCTCTCATCATATCTCGATCCTTGACCCCCTATAATCCGTGTATATAATAAATATATTAAAATAGCGATGAAAAATTAAGAACAATATACCTAATTAATAAATTACGAGTCAGTGGTCGGGTGGTACATGGTGTTCCAAAGATTCTTAAAGGACCTGAGTTCGAATCTGTTGCCACTCAGATTACTATGACTTGTGGTCACGTGAATATAAGCTAATGTTTTGGTCCTTTTAAATATCCGGAGGGAAGGTCCATCCGTGACATGCATCTCTCTTTAGGGATTAGTCTAGGCCTCGGTCTGGGATATCCCAAATTAAACAAAAATTTATATATATATATATACCTAATTAATAAGCAGCCACATGTTTTAACAGTGCCCAGTTAAGCCTTTTGTCAAAAAAAAAAAAAAGCCCAGTTGGCAATTTTCCACTAAAAATTGGCAACTAGGGTTGCACTTAACTACTACAAACTAGATTTTACTCGAGGATTTTCAGCGGATGCATTTCAGATATATACATATATATTAATGATACGAGGAAAATAACAAATTTAAGATAGAGTTCTATGATTGATTTTGGGTGTAATAGTGACTCAAATATGTGTAGAATGTGTTTAAAAACAATCTATACTATTACAGTTAAATGTAATAGTGACCCAATTTTTGAGTTCCTCTTGATTTATTTTAATATTTACAAACGTGCCACTGAAATATATTAAAATTAAAGTGAATGTATTATTACAACATTATATAAACTATCAAAACAATTATCTCTTTCTATATATTTTCTTCACAGTACATCCAATAGCAAAATTGAAACATGACTGGAAACCACTGTCCAAAATATTCATGAGCATCTCTTAGAGAAAACTTTTTCGAGAAGTGTCTTAGTGCATTATAATTTATAGGACTTCTTGAATAAGTCTCTTAACCCTTGGAGAAAACTAAAAATTTCAATGAAATTTAACTGTCAATTAGAAGATTTCTAAAAATTTTAATTTTCAATGAAATTTTCAGTCAAATGAAAGATTTTTTTTTTTTTGCTTAAATATTAGTTTTGCACACTTCTTCGGTGAAGTCAGCAAATGGAATTCTATGTATAACCTTCTAATATGAAAAATATGCATAACCAAAAATATTTAAAATGATTTCAATAGAGAAAAATTTCAAAAAATAGAAATTATAAGTTAAAAAAAAATACTTAGACTAAGTTTAATATATATATATATATATATTATTTTAATCTAACACAAAAGTATTTTATATGTTTGAAACACTAAAATAATAACAAATATATATATATATATATATGATCACAATGAATTTGAATTTATATTTTTATTTGGTTTTAACGCACACATAAAAACAAATATATCAAAGTTTAAAGATTTATATCTTACTTTTTTAGAGAGAAATATATAAACCATGAAAAATACAATTTTATCCTAAAATAAAAAAGCAGTCATATACTAAGTTGAATCTATAACTTCTCTCAGATTTAACACACGTAAATAATGGGTGAAAATAAAATCTTAACGATTGTAGTAACTTGCATGGAAAAAAGTTTGCTAGTGCATTACAATTATTTTAAAGAAGTCTTATAATGATGTTCAAATTCTGGTATATTGTCTTCATATCTGAAAAATGCATATCCAAAAACGTTAAAATCATTTCAGAAAGATAAAAACTTAAAAATATTTTTTCTATGTTTACAGAAAAAAATAAAATAATCAAATTTGATTGAATCTATTGTTCTATTCGAATCTAACACACAAAAATACAACACATATAAAATTTTTAGATCTACTTTTTTTTTGTGGGAAAGATAAAAATTATGATCTACAAAAACAAGATAACGTGGTGAGAAAGGCCTGAGACAAAGCGATAAAAAATTGATATAATTTTTGGTATTTTTAAAGTCAAAGAGAATAGAGAAAAATTAAAAAGTTCTTGAATGAGAAACATTATATTTTGGTTTCAGTCACTTAGAAAAAGAAAAAGAAAGTGTATATTTTATTTATTTAAAAGATAAAACTCCAGTTAAGTTTTTTTAAAATATTTAGCAGACATCTCAAAAGTTTGCTAATGCATTAAAGTTTTGCAGACATCTTAAAAAACCTGCTAGTACATTACACTTAAGCAAAATTTTGAAGAAATCTCTCAGAGCATCTCCAATGGGATATTACCATTGGAGTCCTTAGAAAAAAAGTTTTTTTTTTTTTAGTTTTTCAATTATTATTTTTTATTTTTCAGATAAAAAAAGAAAAAAAGAAATACTAACTAATCGCAGGCCGTCATATGTTGCAGGGCCCGCAAACAGTGCAAGAGACTTACTTAGAAAGAGTCCTTAATTTAGGAATTTTAAGGATTTGATCATTAACTTTTGGTGGAATCCATTGATTATTTAATTTTTTTCCTAAGAATTCTCTTTTAAATACTCCCGTTGCGGATGTTCGTAACTCTAAATTTATTTACGTTCAAAAAGACTTATAAGAAATCTACTAGTGCATACTTTTTGGTAAACTTTTTAAGAACTCTTCTACCCCCAAACTCTAAAATTAAATAGATATCATAATAATTCATTAAACATAAAACCAACTTATAAAATATTTAACATAAACAAAACTAAACACTTAATTTCAAAATTTTAATTTAAAAATATATTTAAGATTCCAAAATTTTACCCAAAAGATACCAACATTACTTGAATATATGTTATCAAACCCTAACCAATAGATAACTATTACTTCCAAATTATATTCGTTCATCTATATGGACAAAATTGATTTTATTAAAATTAACTTTACATGATTTAAAATTATTTATATTTACAGGATTTTAATTTATTGTCCATCAAAATATTTAATTTTTATAAATTAATTTAAGATTAAATATATAAATAAACTTCTCGAAAAGCTTTATGGTATAAGACTTCATTATCTCGTGAAGGCTTATAAAGTTATACCATGTGTTCGGAAAATGCTTGAGTCGTGCGCGCCGTTCAAGCTTAGGAAATTACCAAATAATTGGAAGTTAGTTAGAGACTACGCGGGGATTAGTTTTGTAACTATTTTAATATTCTCTCCATTTCAAATTAGATATCTTTGTATACTAAAATTTTTATTACAAAATAAGTGATATTTTATGATTTCAATGCAAAATTTATTAATTTTATATGCTATTCAATTTTTTGATTGGTTGAAATGTAGTTAGGTTTATAGGTAACGATGTTTTTATTTGGGAAATATGTAAAACTAAATATTTTCTTAATCTGTGTGTAAAATCCTAGAACGACAAATAAAATGAAAACAGAGGGAGTATACTTTAACATGTTTTATGTATATAACACCCAAGTTAGGAATTATTATACAAATTTTATTATTATTATTTACGTGATATAAAATTTTATATCACATTCGTATATATAATAACGTGCAAATCAAAACTTATAAAAGATATAATTATACTTAACTTAGGAAATGGGCTTCACAGATTATAAGTTATTGGGCTTTTGACCCAAAAAAACTTAATAAAACCCAAAGTCATTAATTGCACGTGTTTATCTTCTCCATCAGCTGTTATCAAATCACCGGAAACGAACGAAGCCACTGGCGATTACACGCCGCAATGTGCACTTCCACTGTCCAGGCGGACATAACTCAGATCACCGCCTAGAATATGGTACCTCAGAGTACCATATTCCTGGCCGCAAAATTAGTCACGCGGCAGAGTTTTTGAACACGGGTTATACCCATAAAAATTATCTACAGTTTTTTTTTTGTTTAGTTATAAAGAGATAAATGTACTTTTACTACCATTTTAAGTTACTTTTGATTGAATTTGGAGGAATAATTTTGCATTCAAATTCAAATTCAAGTTTAATCAAATTACTCTTAGTTGAATCTAGTGACACATATCCTTATGTCGTGTGTATTTATCTCAAACCTGTTCAAATTGGTGCATCAAGTTACGGACGCACCATTTGGTTAACAGTAATTCAAATGTGATGTACAAAATAACCTGGTATCTAGATACTTTTGAAGATGCAGATAATTCTTTTTGAAGATGCAATTAATTTTGCATTTTTAGATGCAGTAATTTTGCACTTAAGGTAAAATTTACTGACATTACAATACAGAACTGGACGCATTACAAATATTGCATTTAAACTGAAATTTAGATTTTGAAGATGCAGTTAATTTTGAATGCAAAATTCTTTTTGAAGAAGCAAACAATGCAAAATTTATGTAACCACGAGAGAGTGGGCTAGTGGTTTCGAGGGCGCCTTTGGTCCCAATACGGACCGATGTCGAAACCCTGTATGACTATTCGGGCTAGAGTTAAATCGCAAAAATACGTTGAATGCCATCGCTTTGTGGAACTAGTCGGTTGCACTCGGTCGCCGGATCCCGACAATTATAAAAAAAAAGATGTAATTATGCATCCAACACAAATAATTGTTTTTGAAGATGCAGTTAATTTTGCATTTAAACTGAAATTTACAAACATTTTTTTGTACAATACACAACTGAAAACATTACAAATATTAGATCATCCAAACAAAACATCTTATATATTAGCATTCGGATGTTGCATCCAAATATATTTTGTTGAAAAAGAAAAGATAATTACAAAAAACAAGCATGTACATAACTTTGACTTAGCTAAAGATCACTTATTAAGCGATTAAACTCAGCTTTTTACAATCAAATACACCAAAAAAAACATTAATCAATCTCAGGGATGCTCTGTAACGCTGGTCTCCACGGCCGTTGGTGATCATTGGATGGATCAGCGGCGGTTCCGGTTTGATCTCCACCGTCAGAAAGAAAATTAGAAAAAACCTCTTCCGCCGTCAAACCCTCCAAACTAATGTTTCTCATGAGTTCTTCAAATTCTTTCCTCGTCATCTTTATCTTAATCTCTCTTCCTCCACACGTGGCTGAAGAGCTTGATGACGACAACACGTTACTTGTTTCTCCGAGCAGCGCCTTCTCTTCCACCACGTCGTCGTCATGGAACACGGTGGATCCTCTTCTCCTTCTTCTCTCTGTCGCTGTTTTGTTTATTACACATATGCAGTTTCCCATTTTGTCGGTTTTTGTTTGTCTGATTGATTTAGTTGCTGAGATTCAGAGCTTAAAGAAAGGTTATAAGTATTTATAGTGTACCAAAGAAAATAGGTTTCTCTTTTTGTAATAAAGAAATGGATAAAAGGATTAGATTTGTACGGCCATGTCGGGAGAGGTGACAAAGGTTGATTAGTCTTTACGTGGCATGTCTTATTTCAAAGTTACGTTGTAATTAGTTGACCAAAGTTGTGTCATCCTCATCCACTCCTTGTAACTGAATTACTTCATAAAAAAGCAAAAGGATTATCAACAACTTATTTTCTTCAACAATTTTTTTTTATAAAATTAAATACTTAGCCAACTCTTTCTTATAAATATAAATACTTCTATTTTAAAATAGTGGATAACATTTTATTCTACATTTCAAAAAATAAATAGTATAATGATGGTTACATATATATGTATATATAGATTTTTTTTGTATATATTTGCTATTACGAACATGTCCTATTACACTATTTAGTATATTAATGGAGAATTTCAAATTTATCACTTTTGTTGTACCATTTTTCATTTTTATTTTTATTAAAAAGATATTTTCGAAAATATCACTTTTTAAGAAACAATTTTTTTAAAAATTAATTAGAATCTTAAATTTTACATTCCTAAACCTTATCCCCACCCTACACCCCTTAACTCTAAACCATAAGTGTTAGATTAATTAACCCAACGGTTATAAGTGTATTTTTTCTTCATAAAAAAATAAGGGTAAAAGTGATTGATATATTTTTGAAAAGTAGTATAAGAAAAATGGTATTTTTGATAATTTTCCGTATATTAATGATATAATACACAGCAAAAATAATACGCGTTTAAGACATTGAACATGTCCTATTATTATATTGGGTACGTTGAAAGGATTTTTAATCTTATTCTTGACATCTACTCTAATTGGTCCTTAAACGTGCCATTTGCCTAATTTAGTTTTGATTTCGTCGCAATTAGACTGAACTCAATTGTTAGATAACAAACAATAAAAATAGAATAAAATTTATCATATTCTCTTTCTGTAAATTCAAATTTTACTTGATTTTTGACAAAAAAAAACTTGATTGTTGATTTATTGTATGGTTTCAGTGCCGTATTATTGGAATATGTGCTCAGCAATGCTTGTGCGCACATGACCATACCAGAATAACAAAGTGTATCTGTATTTTTGTATGCTTAACTTTTGAGAAATTGTCAAAATACCACTTTCCTTGTACTATTTTTCAAAAATACTTTAATCACTTTTATCATTGTTTTTAAGAGAAAAAACACATTTATAATACTTGGGTTAATTAATCTAAAACTTAAGGTTTAGAGTTAATGGGTGGTGTAAGGTGGGGATAGGATTTAGGAATGTAAAATTTAGGATTTTAATTAATTTTAAGAAAATTACCGCTTAAAAATTGATATTTTTGAAATTTATCTTTAATGAAGGTAAAAATGAAAAGTGGTACAACGAAAATAACATTTTTAAAATTTTCTTTTTAACTTTTTCGGAAAACGTACTAACGCTATTAAAATAATGCCTATATTTGCAATACTGAAAACGATCTATGATAATAAATTCTAAACCAGTTTTTATATGATAACTTACATAATTCTAATATAAAATTTGATGTCAGTATTAGTTCTGATTTGTATAACTGACTTTGGACAAAAACTATGATTATCAAATTATTAGCAAATAGGTGAAGTTGACGGGAGTGTGGACCAAACGTTACTTGTTGAAATGATTTGTCTATTGTGTCGGCCGTGCACTTCCAAAGACTTGCAAGTTGCAACTTAGAGTAATATGTTTTTTTAATCATCAAATATGATTTTAGCGGGTGAATAATTTTGTTTTGTTTTGATGTACCTGCATCTTTACTAAATTCGATTATATGTGTAAATCTGAATTGTCATTCGTTTCTTGTTAATTAGCATTCTGTCTCAAAAAGTATATTTATTTACTTCTCTGTAATTATCAATCAACAAAAGACCTTTGTGCTAGAAATGTTATATACTGAAAAACGTTTTCAAAGAGATGGTCTTGTGGTAGAATACTGTTATATATACATTGTAAAACTGTTCGTGTGCAGAGTTCAATTTTTCAGGTTAACATGTGTTCTTCACTGTTTCAATCAGGGCGTTATAAAGTCCACTTAGGTTGAATGACTGACAAAACGTTTTTCTTTTCGAGCTTGACATCGTCAGAATAGTAGTTCGAATCACTTTTAAAAATAAAATGATAATTTATTTTTTCCACGTATGCAAAAAATGCTGGTAATAATATTTTGTGTACTAAGTAGCTGAATAAAATTTCGTTACGAGGGAGGGTATCGCCACATATCATTATATCATTAACAAATTTACTACATATGTTAGTATAATTCTTTTATATGATGAAATGTTATACTCGATGATACAGAAATGATTCACGTGCTCGAATGAATAATAACCAAATGACTACTATGATTTCCAAGAGTAGGTGAAAAACTAAATACTAGATTATTATATATAAAAAGTTAGTTCCTTTTGGTTTCTGCTGTCGACTAAAATCATTGACTTATAGAAAGGAGCGTCTATTGCATTTGCATGGGAAGGTAATAATTTTCGTACGCTTTTACTTCTTCTGTCTCTTTGTTCTACCAGTTTTTCATGTTGCACGTGTACAAATTGTATATAAAAATTCATGGTCATTGTAGTTAGATCACCTTGCTCTTTGTATGAATAGAATCTAGTCAAAACTATATATTACAAAATTCTACCAAGAACAATGTAGTCTGGTCAAAAAATGGAGTCTTGCTCAAAAAAAAGGGAGTCTGGTCAATTGTTTGTAAGCATTTAGATGTAGCTACGCGACAAGAGTTCTATTGAAAATTTTGCATTTCGTTTAGTCCCAAATTTAGTAACTGAAATAGGCCTTGTCTATGAGTCGAAAAGTCAGAAGTAACGCTCACAGTCGGATAAACATTAGATTGGAGCCCGTTGTGATTTCTACACACTGAGTAGGCTGATGGTGATTAGGTGAGTGAGTTTTTTTTTCCTGCTCGGGGGTATTTGGACCGAATCCAACTAATCATTTCAGGACAGTACTAATGAATAATCCGATTCCGGATTTTCAAATTAGACCTAAAGGATGGTATCATGCGTCGTCTGACCAAATAGCGAACCTGGTCTTCCAAAAAGAATCGAATTCAGGATCACAAGTTTACGCCTTGTTTTAAGTTCGTTCTTACCACTTCTTCGTTTTTGGAAGAACAAAACTGTGCCACCTGATGGATTTGAAAATCAAAATCAAATCTGGTGTTATTGGTTCTATAATCTTATAATTTATATTCAAATTCATTGTTGTTAGTTCTATGATTTTTAAATAGTTTTTAAAATTAGGTGTTGTTCAATAGTAAGGGTTTGCTTAATCATTTGATTATGATTTGGATTTGAATAGATTTGTAAGAGTTATAAAGAGTAAAATACAAAGAAACAAATATTGAGTTATACCTTGTTTTTTATTGGATTTGTCTTATTAGCTTTTCTCTAACAAAAATTCAATGTCAAACCATATACGTATAACATAAATTTCTTAAATAAACTATAAACACTTTATAATAAAACCAAAAGTTATATTTGTCTCAAACCATACAGGTATTACACAAATTTGTTGTTGTTGTTTTATGAATACTTCCATCATACAACTTTTTAGCTTCATATCAAGGTATTCAATACCATCTACAAATTTTTTTTTAAGATTCTACTCCACAAAATTACAAAGAGTTGTTTAATTATTGTGATGCTTCCTTGAGAAACATTATCGAAAGAACTTTTGGTATATTCAATTCTCAATTTCTAATTTTTACATCTGGATCCCCTTTTCCTTATAAGACACAAACGGAGATTGTACTTGTGTGAGTTGGATTACATAATTTTCTGTGAAAGTTCTGTCGAACGAATAATTTTTTTCAAGAAAAGACTTTGATGATAAAAAAGATCTTGAAAAACTTAATAACAATGACGAAGAAATTCTTGTAACTCAAGATCAACAAACTGAATATGCCAATCAAGTGAGAGCCACAATAGTATTAAAAAATATGTTTTGGCTTTTTATATATTTTATTTTATTAAAAACTGAATTTATGCAAAATCTATTCGATTTATTTATTATAATTCACTTATTTCGATTTTGATTTCTATATCACTGATTCTCAAATCTGTTTGTTTGATTTAAAAATTAATGGATTTATTAATTTAAGAAGGATACCTAAATCCATTAAAATAATAGAACCAATAATCCCACTAAACACACTGGCTAATAAAAGAAATTAGTTAACCCTTTAACATCATCAACCACAAACAATCCATAACCTGAAATCTCCAGGTCCACGTATCGAACCGTTCAACAAAACGATGGCTTTTGTGAGAACTTTCTGCTCCTTAGTTAAGCACCAAAAGGGTTTCTTGTGGTGCTCGTAGGCGAGAGCATGAAGACACTTTTATCAATGTAGCTTCTTAGCTTTAAGGATGCAAGTTGATGACATTTTATTCCTCAGTCATCAAGGCGTATCCCGCATTCTACTATATCCCATTTCTCATCGTTGACTTGAAACTCAAAGACTAAATCGCTGGAACTAACCTCTTGTAGAAATTCAAGTACGTAGAGGTGCTTCTTCAAATGTGGCGATGGGTCGATGTTTTCCGACCTACACTTAACACTGAAACCATTTTGCTTTCCTGTCATGCAATGAGATACTTCCAACTTGTTCAAGTCGCCAACCTCAGTGTAACCCTTATCAACAAGCAAGACACAAGCCTTAAAGTCTCTATCAAAACGCGTATCAGATCCATTCATTTTCATTGACAAGGAACTCCCTGTGGCGCGGTAAGTGAAGTAGGCAGGGACTTCTTCTCCGGGTAAGATTGTACTTTCATAGCTGGATGTCTTGATGATGAGGTCTCTTGCTTCTTGATTCAGACTGAAGCAGTTAGCAAAGTTGAGAAACTTTGTTCTTCCAGAAAAGCAAGGTAGTCTCTCTAGGGACTCACAGTTTTGTGCATCTAGGAAATCTAAGGAATGCGGAAGCTCTGGAAGTGAAACCAGCTTTGTGCATCCCTTGATTACAAGTTTTTCTAGACGATACATTTTCATGATCCATGGAGAAAGTTCTTGTGTTCTTGTATCGCTCACGTGCATCTCTTTGATGCAGCCAAAAGCATGCGGGAATTCTTTGAGGTTTTCCCAATATGAGATATGCAAGTCAGGATGACATGACGTGATTGATGATGGAATTTCTTCTATTGCAGTTCCGGTAATCTTGAGAACACTGATCTTTGAGGCAACATTTGGAAAGGTTTTCAACAAGAAGCAATCAGTGAGATCAAGTTCATAGACAGATATGATGTTAATCGGAAGGGCCTCTATCTTTGTGCAACCTTTCAAACTAAAAGCATACAACTCACCAAGGTTTCCAATAGAAGAGGGTATCTCCAGCAGACTTGAGCAACCACTAAGATTCAAGTCATAGAGATTAGTAGCATTGCCGATAGACGATGGAAGCTCCAACAGACTTGAGCAACCACTGAGATTCAATTCCTCAAGGTAAATAGCATTCCCAATAGAAGATGGGAGCTTCACTAGACTTGAACATCCACTAAGATTCAGTCGCTTAAGCTTAATATCATTCCCACTCAGATTCAAACGCTCCATCTTTAAAGCATTCCAAATAATTGAGGGGAACTCAACCAGACTTGAGCAACCACTATAATCCAACTCAAGTTGACCTTCATTATTAATAAAAGAGGGAACCTTCACCAAACTTGAGCAATCCATGAGATTTAAATTCTTGGAATATTTAAAATTACCAAGAAAATATGGAACCTCCACTAGACTTGAGCAATTTGACAAATGCAAGATCTCCAAATCAGGAAGGTTTTCCATAGAAGAGGGAAGCTCCAATAAACTTAAGCATCCGCGAAGATCCAATGTCTGGAGACTAGAGACATTTCCAATAGAAAAAGGTAGCTCTACTAAACTTGAGCATCCGTTGAGATACAGTTTCTCAAAATTAGTGAGATTGCCAATAGAGGAGGGGAGTTTCACTAGACTTGAGCATTCACTGAGATACATCTTCTTAAGATTGGTGAGATTACCAATAGAAAAAGGTAGCTCCACTAAATTTGAGCATCCATTCAGGTAAAACTTGACAAGATTAGTGAGATTACCAATAGAGGAGGGGAGTTCCACTAGACTTGAACATTCATTGAGATACAACCATTTAAGATTAGTGAGATTACCAATGGAGGAAGGAAGTTCCACTAGACTTGAGCATCCCACAAGACTAAATTCCGCGAGAGTAGTAGCATCTCCATTGAAAAAAGGGAGCGCCACAAGAGTTGAACAACCACTGAAAATATTCCGGTGGAGAGTAGATGTATTTATCACAGAGAAAGGAAGCTCCACTAAACTGGAGCAATTCTCAAAATCCAAATCCCCGCGATTAGTAGCATTACCAATAGAAGATGGGAGCTTCATTAGACTTGAACAACCATTAAGATTCAGTTTCTGGAGATTAATTGCATTTTCAAGAGAAGTTGGTACCTCCACCAAGCTCGAGCAACGACAGCAATCCAGTTCCAAGAGATTGATAGCCCCTCCAATAGAAAACGGAAGCTTTACTAGACTCGAACAACCAAACGTGGTTAATACTAGGAGACTAGTGGCAGTTGAAAGATCAGGAAGCTCCTTCAAGTTTGTGGAATAATCCAAACGCACCCACTTGAGACTTCTAATCGTCTGTGCATGAAAACAAAAACCAACATAAGAAAAGTTGTTGATACACTTAGTAATGAACTCATCAAAAAACAAAAAAAAAATTGAAGTATAATACAAAGTGTAAATCTCTCAAATAGACCATTTGAAAGTTTTTATTATAAAAATAGATTTCAAAGAAAAAAATAACTAAAATAGACATTAAAAAAAATAATATGTATATTTTTTTTTAATTTTAAAAATCTTCTCCAAAACCTCACCCTATAACTCTAAACCCTAAGTCTAAATTAGTTAATCCAAAGGTACAAATGTATACACACTTTAATAAATATTATTTTGATCTTTTAAGTTTAAAAGGTTTTAATAACAATTTTTTTATGTCTATCTTAAAGTATTTTTCTAATATACAAAATTTAGAAGATTTTTTTTTTACTTACTTTAACTCCGTGCCACAAATTCTCAAGCTTGCTGTAAGGCATATCCAGTTTGACGAGGAACTCCGGATTAAAATTAGAAGGCATACATGTCATCGGGAAACCTTCCCAATGGAGTGATCTAACCTTTCGAGGTAGATTGTTTAAACTTTTCTGTATGGCGTCTTTAGGTATATCCTCACCACTGTTTCTGGAGGCACTTAGGAATTGGAGACTAGAAAAACTTTCAAAGGCCCTATCGTGTCTCTCATTTATGTTTAACTCATCATGGATCTCGGAATAGTTGAAACTTATGCCTATAATACTTTTACTACCCTGAAAAATAATACAACGGCAGGCACGTAAGTATATATCAATTTTTTGTAACAATTAAGAAGTGATGTGGAAACTTACTATTGAATCGTTATCCAGTACTTGACATACGTCTCTATTATCAACCAAAAACTGACGTTGCGCAGGATCATGAATGGATTGTTTACGAACAATCTCTCTACCCAAAAGTGCTAGCAAATTATGCATTTCTATACGTCCCCAACGGATGGATATGAGAGATTTCTCAGTTAAGACGCGAAGACCTTGTCTCACATTTGAGAAATTCTTGTCAAGAAGCACTTCCACTATTTCAATCTGTTCACCGTTGAAGAAGCAAGCTATATAAAGAAACAAATCTTCATCTTCATTGCCTAATGCATCATAACTGAACTTCAAAGTGCTTTCGATTTCGCCGTCAAGGTTTCTCCTTAACCGTGGTAGTTCTTCTTTCCACTCCTCCTTGGGCATTCCTTTCAAGTAAGATCCCATAATCTTTAGTCCCAAAGGGAGTTTGCCAGCAAGTTGTGTAACTTCCAAAGCAAGCTTCTCGAAGCCATCGTATGGGAACTTTTGACCAAAAGCATAAAGGCAGAAGATTTCAAGAGCCTCATCGTCAAGTGGGAACTCCACCTTGTAAATATGTTTAACCCCATGAGCATTCAAAAGCTTTATATCTTGCGTTGTAATGATAATCAGACTTCCAGGACCGAACCTCGAAGTTTCTTTCGCCATTGCATCTAGTTGCGCCAACTTGTCCACATCATCGAGAACAACAAAGAGGTTCCTGTCTTGTGCAACTCCCAAGTGATGATTACTGATGGTTTCTTGGTTGACTATTTTAGATAAGAACTCTCCATGTAACTTCGGTTTCGCGCTATACTCATCATAATAAGGCATTGGATAGCGTCTTTTGATAATTTCCATGAAGACACGAAGTTGGAAACAATGAGAGTATTTGCTAAATAGAAATATGGCAATGGTGCTCTTACCAATCCCAGATGGACCCACAATCCCTACCATCCTCACTTCATCGGGGCCTACGTGTAATAACGGTTTCAGTTTTTCCATTTGAGCTTCTGTCCCAACAATACCTTCGAAATCACTTGATGTCATAGAATGAAAAAGCTCATTTGAAACGTCAGTGGCAATTCTTTCAACCATGGATGCTTCGTTATCCCTGATAAAAGGAAAGAATAATAAACCAATTAATTAATCGTGAAATTTCACAATGCATAATCAATACCAAATTTGATTAAGAGAACTAAATTGTAAGAGTTTATTTTTGTATAAAAATTATTAAGCAAATGTATATAAATATACTAGGTAAGAAACCCACTCGATAACGCGTAAAAACTCGTTTTATAATAATAAATATATCATACTTTATATTTTCTATTTTTTATGTAAACTTTTCATAATTTCACTTTAGAGAAGTTACCGTGTGACAAGGTAGATTATTAGTGTTTATATTCATCTATACTAGGTGGCCGGCCCGCACCCTGTGCGGACACGAACAAATTCAGTTATGGGTTTAATAGTGGTTGGGTTTTGGCAGACACGAATTTTATATCATAAAACCACTGTGTTTGGGGTAAAACAACGACACATACAAATGTTGGTACTCTATATTTTATATGGACGTGATGGAACAAAGTATCTTCAGTATTAGGGTGCAACATATTGTGTGTATGTATAATTGCAACATCATTAAAAATCCTAATATGTGTGTTTAAGATGTAATTTTATTACTCATCACTACCCATCTGAGAAATCGAAAAGATAAATAATTGTAACAGTTTCTATATTTTCTTTAATTTATTAGAAAAAAGTAAATGTACAATTAAGTACCCTTGGCTACGAAATATTATGAAAAACTTGTTTGTAGACAACATTCAAAGTTTTCGTCTCCGGCTTCCTTTCTTTACCAGTTATTAGGATTTTTAATTTTGATCTCGATTTAACTCTTGAAAGTGCGACGTAGAGCTGACAATGAGAGAACTCTGGCCTAGGCAGAAACAAACCAACGCTTTCTAGTGTTTGACCTTGACTTTTGTTGATGGTCATCGCGAAAGCCAATGTAATGGGAAACTGTCTTCGATGCATTCTGAAGGGAAACTTTGTGTCAGGTGGTGTGACAAACATTCTAGGAATTCAGACCTTGTCTCTAGGGAGTGTCAGAGCTAAGGTAAACCTTCTCTTTACCTGAAAACACACTACAAGAAAACTAAGCATTTACTAGGAAACTTTACTAGGAAAATAATTCCTCGTAAAATTACTACGAGTTTACTTCGAATTTACGAGGAAACCATGTTTCCTCGTAAGGTTCTCGTACACTTACGAGAAAACAGTTTCCTCGTAAAGTCATAGTAATGTTACTATGACTTTACGAGGAAAAAACGCGGGCATAGCTATTTCCTAGTAAAGCAGTTTCCTCGTAAAGTCCTAGTAATTGCTTACTACGAAATTAAGAGGAACGAGTTTTGTTACTACGAAATTAAGAGGAACTAGATAGAAAATATCGAATTTAAATTTTGTACCTACTTTTCCTAGCAATTTCCTAGTAAATGCTCAGATTTGAAAATTTCTATAAATACCACAATTGTGATTCATTTGAAACACACAAAAAAATAATCAGCTATAAGCTTGATCGAACACAAAAAAAATGTCTGGCCCGGGAAATATTTTCGAGTTGCAGAAGTGGATGTATTCACACAGAGATAATAACGGGAGGGTGACGACAGAATATCTCGAAGGGTTGGAGACGTTTATGCATCAAGCAGATTCTACACCACTCACACAGGAAAGTGGTAAGATGTTCTGTCCTTGTCGGAAATGCTGCAATACAAAATTAGGCCCTCGTGAAAGTGTTTTGAAGCATTTAATAAATAGAGGGTTCATGCCTTATTATTATATTTGGTATCAACATGGAGAAGATGCTAGTTGTAGGAATGATGAAGCTAGCAGTAGTAGGAATTTGCAAGTTGAACCGGTAGATCATTTGCGTAATGAAACTAGTTATCATCACCAGGAGGAACAAATGGTAGATTGTGATAGGGTTCATGATATGGTAGGTGATGCATTTGTAACTCATGATGATGATGAAGTTGAAGAACCTAACCTAGATTCAAAAAAGTTTTATGAAATGTTAGAAGCTGCGAATGAGCCAATATACAGTGGTTGTAAATAAGGTCTGTCTAAATTGTCGTTGGCTGCTAGAATGATGAGTATTAAAACCGATCACAATCTACCTGAAAAATGTATGGATGCATGGGCAGACTTGTTTAAAGAGTATTTGCCAGAAGACAATGTGTCTGCTGAATCTTATTATGAGATTCAGAAATTGGTATATAGTCTTGGGTTGCCCTCGGAGACGATTGACGTTTGCATCGACAACTGCATGATTTACTGGGGAGATGATGAGAAGTTAGAAGAATGTCGATTTTGTAAGAAACCACGATTCAAACCGCAAGGTCGAGGGCGTAATAGGGTGCCGTACCAAAGGATGTGGTACCTACCAATCACAGACAGATTGAAAAGATTGTACCAATCTGAGGAGACTGCTGGAGGGATGAGATGGCACGCCGAGCATACTCAGACGGATGGAGAGATGACTCATCCATCAGATGCAAGAGCTTGGAAACATTTTAACAATGTACATCCACATTTCGCTAGCAATAGCCGGAATGTGTATCTAGGATTATGCACTGATGGATTTAGTCCATTTGGAATGTCTGGGAGACAATATTCATTGTGGCCGGTCTTTCTTACACCGTATAACCTGCCACCGGAGATGTGCATGCGACGAGAGTTTCTATTCATGACCATATTAATACCTGGTCCAAAACATCCAAAAAGATCTCTCGACGTTTTTCTACAACCACTGATAAAAGAGTTGAAAGATTTGTGGTCAACAGGGGTGAGGACATATGATTGTTCAAGGAAAACAAACTTTACGATGCGAGCGATGCTTTTGTGGACCATAAGTGACTTTCCTGCATATGGTATGTTGTCTGGGTGGACTACACATGGGAGATTAGCTTGTCCATATTGTAATGGAATGACAGATGCGTTTCAGTTGAAGCATGGTAGGAAGACTAGTTGGTTCGATTGTCACCGTCGATTTCTTCCCGTTTACCACCCATACCGAAGAAACAAGAAATTGTTCAGGCACAAAAAGGTTGTCAGAGACACTCCTCCTCCATACTTAACTGGAGAACAAATCGAAGCGCAAATCGATCACTACGGTGCTCTAGAAACAGCTCCTCGTGGTGGGAATTGGCATGTTCCCAGTAATATGCCTGATTTTTATGGTGTTCAGCACAATTGGCACAAGAAGAGTATATTCTGGCAGTTGCCATATTGGAAAGATCTTCTTTTGCGCCACAACCTCGATGTGATGCATATAGAGAAGAACTTTTTTGAGAACATCATGAACACTATATTGAATGTCCCAGGGAAGACGAAAGACAACGTAAAATCAAGGTTGGACTTACCCGATATCTGCTCAAGGAGTGAGCTACATATAAAAAGCAATGGGCAAGTTCCAATTCCAATATTCAGACTGTCATCAGAAAAAAAGTCTGTGTTGTTCAACTGGGTGGCTTCAGAAGTGAAGTTCCCTGATGGGTATGTTTCAAATCTCTCAAGATGTGTTGAGAAAGGGCAAAAGTTCTCCGGGATGAAGAGCCATGATTGTCATGTCTTTATGCAGCGACTACTTCCCTTTGCGTTTGCGGAGCTACTACCGACAAAAGTACATGAAGCACTTTCAGGTAATTAATTACGATGACATGATTAATTTATTTCTATATGTATATAGATATATATATACTAATGTGGATAATTTTTGTTATTGTATATATATAAGGAATTGGAGCATTTTTAGGGATCTGAGCACCCGCACTCTTAAAGTGGAAGTTGTCCAACAACTTCATGAAAACATCCCTGTCTTAATCTGTAACTTGGAGAAAATATTCCCGCCTACTTTTTTCGACGTCATGGAACACCTAGTTGTCCACCTCCCGTATGAGGCATTACTTCGTGGACCCGTGCATTTTGGATGGATGTATCAGTATGAAAGGGCCATGAAAACTTTGAAAGGAAAAGCCAAAAACCTAGCAAGAGTTGAAGGTTCCAGTGTTGCGGGAAGTTTGACGGAAGAAACATCACATTTCACATCGTACTACTTTGCACCGAAAGTACGTACAAGGAAACGAGCTCCAAGAAGATATGATGATGGTGGTGTCGTGCCGACATATATGGAAGACAATGTTCCAGACATCTTTTGTCAAATTGGGCGATTGGGTGGAAAATTGAAAGAAGTTTGGTGGTCGAGTGATGAAGACGTCCATAGTGCACACCTTTATGTTCTTCTTAATTGCGAGGATCCACTGATTGATTATTTTGAAAGGTAAATATATAAACATACCTTTATATTTTTTTCAATATTAAATATATAACGTAACATAACATATATGCATGATTTTACAGCCAATTTAAGACTCAAGTCGAGGAAGCAATACCTGGTATATCGACAACTGAGTTAGACAAAAGGAAAGATCAACACTTTATTAAGTGGTTAAGGAAACAGGTATTTATTACTTAAATTGTATGCATACGTACATTACCACAAAGTAAGTCTAATGTCTAGTTTATATAACTTTTTGTTGCAGGTTGATTATGACGATCCTGAGTATCCCGCATGGTTTCGCGAATTACTTCAAGGTCCAATTGCAAAGGTCACTACATCATCGATGTATTTCACCCGAGGCTATACTTTCCATACCTATGACTATGGTAGACATCGGGCGACAAGTAATTATGGAATATGCGTGAAAGGCGAAACAGATTTCTACGGGATCTTGCAAGAGATTTATGAAGTGCAATTCCCAGGTATGGGTCTGAAATGCGTTATTTTCAAGTGTGAGTGGTACGACCCCGTCGTCAACAGAGGTGTTCGGATTAACAAAAATGGTGTAGTTGATGTCAATGGTGGACGAAGGTACAACCAAAAATTCTTTATTTGACACATGCTTGTTTTCAGAACTGATTTTAATTTACGTTGTCTTAATTTTTGCAGGTACAACAAATTCGAGCCATTCATATTAGCTTCCCAAGCAGATCAAGTTTGCTTCATTCCATACCCTCGGATTACTACCTCGGGAATAAACTGGTTAGCTGTTATCAAAGTTACACCTCGAGGACGGATAATCACTGGAGAAGAACCACCATTACAAGAAGAAAACACCAATGAAATCGAGGAACCTGAAGCAGAAATTAATGACATCCTACTCATTGATCCTCATAATCATGAATACGAAGATGTTCCTGATCACACAACGGATGACGGTGTTGAGGACGAGTTTTACGAAAATGATGATGTTTCTACAGATGTTGAAAATGATCAATCTGAATGAATTATGTATGTTGACTAAGTTTGTTTAATCATAAAAATGAATTTCAATGAATTTGAATAATTGTGTATGTTTTAAGTTTGTTAAATCACAAAAATTAATTTGAGTTTGGGGTTTAGGTGTAGAAGAGGTTTGGAGTTAAGGAAGTTTGGTTGTAGAAGAGGTATAAGTTATGGAAGTTAGTGGTTTGGAGTTTGGGGTTTCGAATTTATGGATTTACAAACCCTTTCCTCGTAACACCCTAGTAAAAGAAAACGCGGGCATAGCTATTTCCTCGTAAACTCGTAGTAAAGGTTTACTACGACATTACGAGGAAATGTACACATTACTACGAACTTAAGAGGAAACGTACAGATTCGAAAATTTCTATAAATACCACTTTTGGTGATTCATTTCTAACACACTCAAAAACACTAAACCATAGATGATAATCATCTATGGGAGCTTTGTTTAAGATATTAGTACATGTCTTAAAAGTAATTTTTCTTAAGAGATATGTAATAATATCTTAGGCAAATGCTCCCAGAGAAGATAATCTTCTATTATGAGTTTGTTTCAATTTGGGGTTTTGAGTTTGGGGATTTATAAGTTAAAAGTTGTGGTTTGGGGTTTGGGGTTTGGGGTTTGGGATTTTGAGTTTAGGGTTTTATAAACCCTTTCCTCGTAAGGCCGTAGTAAGTCTACTAGGGTCTTACGAGGAAAAAAACGCGGGCATAGCTATTTCCTCGTAAGGTGTTACTAGGGTCTTACGAGGAAAAAAACGCGGGCATATCTATTTCCTCGTAAAGTTGCTAGGGTCTTACGAGGAAAAAGAAGCGGGCATAGCTATTTCCTCGTAAAGGTTACTAGGGTTTTACGAGGAAACCCAATTCCTTATATAAACTCGAGCAGTTCCATTTTGCATTTGCTAGTAACTTCCTCTCAGAATCCTCTAAAGGTAGTAGTTAGGTTAGTGTTTAGTTTAGAGAATTTAGATTAGGTGGTTAGTTTAGGGAATTTAGATTAGGTGGATAGTTTAGGGAATTTAGATTAGGTTGATGTACTTTTTTAACTGTTTTTTTAATGATACGGGAAATTAATGTTTTATTTTTTTTATTTAGATGCCTAGAGCGGACAAGATTGCTAGGGCTGCTGGTAAGAGGACGACGTCTCTTGATCAGTCATCTGATCGGTCTCCTGATCATCGGGGGATTCACTACGGAGATTTATTTGGGCGTCGGGATACTCCGGGTTCATCTTCGTCAGCTCCCGGTCCATCTTCGATTCCGGATCATCCCGAGTCTCAGGGAGATCCTCCACCACCACCTCCTCCTCCTCCTCCACCGGTCGGGGTTCATCCCGATTTGCAGGTGCCGCCAAACGCACCCTTTGCGGTGTATACGGTGGAGGATATTTTGGCCCTTCCAGGCAGAGAAGGGCTGCTAGAGTTAGATCCTATCCGACGGGATGGGAAAAACGTATTATGGTATGTTTTAATTTTTAAAAAGTTTTTTTAAATTTATTTTTTAATTAACAAAATATTTATAAATTAATCTAATTAATGATTTATTTTGTGTCTTTCCAGGTTTAATGTTGACAATCGTGTCGGAAGTAGCGTCACGGACTGTATCAAGGGATACTTTCCCGATGCAGCTCCAAACTGGAAGAAGACGGCGAGCCACACAAAAAAGACGTGGTTCAAAATGTTCGCTGTAAGTTTAATTAATGATCAACTTAATTTATTTTCATTATTTAAAACTGTTAATATTATTGAACTAATCCGTCTCTTTTTTTTTCTTGTTAATTACAGCAAAGGTATCGTTGGTCTCTTGGGATTCACCAGCTGGTGAAGACAGAGTTTGAGGCCAAGGCTAAAACACGATTGCTCGACACGGTCTACAACTGGAAGGGCGACTATCAGGTATAGATTTATAAATTATAATATATATATAGTTTTAAAATTATTATTGACTTTAATTCTAATTAATTATTTTAAATTAGGTGGATGGTTACGAGGCCGGGAAACCCGATTGCCTCACAACCGAGGTGTGGGATGGCCTCATTGCCTATTGGGGGTTGCCGGACTCGGTCAGAACCTCCAGCACAAACTCCGACAACCGCATGACTAGAGACGAGTATGGCAACACGAAGATGCTGCACAGCACGGGTCGAAAACCTCACGCGGGAGTTCGTCTAGACATGGTAAGATGATTTTTAATAACTATTTTTTTTAAATTTGAATATTCCAAATTTTTAATTTAATTTTCAAATTTTCTTTTAGGCTAAAGAGACTGGAGTTCTTCCATCTCTGAAAGACCTTTACGAGAGGACCCACCGGAACAAGGCTGGGCAGTTTGTAGATCCTGCTTCGGAGCGGATCTACAACGATTTTGTTGCCCGAATTGACGAACGCCAGACTCAGCTGACTCAGCAGACTGAGACTCCGGTCGTATTATCCACTCTTGAAGTGGATAAGATTTACGAGGAGGTAAATAATTTGTTTTACTATTAATTTTTATTATTTATTTAAATTTTTTTAATGTTATTAATATTTTTATTTACAGGTCGCCCCTAGGAAAAAGGGGCGTATCGTCGGGATTGGCTCGATTAACGATGTCTCTGCAGCGACATCATCTTATGCTCAGCAGCAGCATGATACCAATGCTCAGCTGCGCTCGGAGTTGCAGACGACGCAGTCTCATGTGGCTTCGCTCACCGAGCAGATGGCTTCTCTCAACGATGTCCTCGAATATATGGCGGGTTGAAACCAGCAATTGGCGGAGATATTGCGTCAGAGACGGGAACGCGAGGGGATTCCAACCCAACATCATCCACCGTCACAGTCACAGCCGTCAACCAACTTAGGAGAGGAGCATGATTTAGCGAGCCAGGAGTTCGTTCGGCAATTTCACGAACATAATCCGTATCCGTAGTTTTTTTTTAATTTAATTGTATATTCTGAATTTTAAAACTTAATTGTATATTATTTAACTATTTATAAAATATTTTGTTTTTTATTTATAATTTGATTTTTTTTAAAAAAAAATAAATTATTTATATTTATAATTAATATATTTTATTAGGGAAAAATAAGTCCAAGCAAAATCCTAGTAACTGTTCCAAGTAATATCCTCGTAAGGAGTTCTAGTAAACTCCTCGTAAAGTTTACTACAAACTTACGAGGAAGATCTTACTACGGTTTTACTAGGAAAAATTACGATGACCTTACGAGGAAAAGGTTACCACGTCTTTACGAGGAAAGTCTTCCTCGTAAACTTTACTAGGACCTTACTAGGAAAATAGCTTTTACGACGAACGTGTTTCGACGAAACGCGTTTCCTCGTTATTTCCTAGTAACTGTCCCTTTACTAGGAAATAACGAGGAAAACCCGTCCTAGTAAATGTCGAGTTTTCTTGTAGTGACATATGTAAATCCTTTTCTTTAGTGACAAAAACGTGTAAGATACTGGAACATAAGTTTAAACAGAAAAACATGTTTAAAAGTGCAAGATTTTTCTGTTTTAAAAATGTCATTTTAAAATGATAAATAAATTTTTGTTATAAGAATATATGTTTAAATATTTTATTATGTAATACGTATATAGTTTTATTGATTTTTTATGTTTAAAAATATTATTGTACATTTTTAAAAAGTTATAAATCAATCATGATATAATTTAAAATTAAAATTTGTTTATATAATTCTACTGTATTAATTTTTTATTTGAGATAAATTTTATTTTGTGAAAAATATTCATATAGTTCTCATTTTCATCAGCTGATTTCCATGGGTTCGCCGGATAACAAAGTGTGTTGTTTCAAAGGTTTCAAATCCTTAATCATCGTACTAATTTATAATAAAAGCCACAGATTTTTGTGATTTGTGTATTAGAAGCCATAGATTGTTTTATGGTAGTGGTTTGTTTAGGAAGAAATGGAGCTTATTATAATAAGAATAAGAAAACACGTTGAGACATAGAGTTTTCGTAAACTTGCGGCATACTCATTAGAATCGTATCTCACGATAATTTCTAAAATATCATATAGTTACTATTCCTTAAATTAGGCAAATTCAGTTACCATATTTTAGATAATCGTATTAACTATGTTTTTTCCTTACAATTTCTTTAAATTCATATGGTTAAATGGAAAATTAATAATCATAAAATCAGAATTGATTTGAATTCTGATTGGCCGAAAATATAGTTGGCAAAAATATTTAAAAAAAATCTGAAAAGGCAGTGGTATACAATGTAAATAACTTCAAAAAGTGAAGGCAAAATCCTAGGAGGGATTCTTCTTTAATATATAGAGGGATGTCATTATTAAAACAAATAAATTAAATAGAAAGAGTATGAAAAGGTGTTCTCATTTTAAAAAATTATTAGAAATTTTGAAGTTGTTTGTCTCTTTATGAATAATTCAAATTTTTTACAGAAATATTAGTTATATAAATTAATCATATTAAAGTATTAATACTAAATCATTGACATATTTTTTCATAAAATTTTACCAATAAAATGTTTTTAGATCGTATTAATACTAAATCATTGACATATTAATACTAATATTAGTTATATAAATTAATCATATTAAAGTATTAATACTAAATCATTGACATATTTTTTCATAAAATTTTACCAATAAAATGTTTTTAGATCGTATTAATACTAAATCATTGACATATTAATACTAATATTAGTTATATAAATTAATCATATTAAAGTATTAATACTAAATCATTGAGATATTTTTTTATAAAATTTTACCAATAAAATATTTTTAGATCGTATTAATACTAAATCATTGACATATTAATACTATTTAATTTTACAATTAAAAAATAGTTAATTTTTTTGGAAAAAAATTAAATGCATATGATATGATTCTAATTTGCGTAAGTAATCAATATGATTTACCGTATTAATTAATATTCTTGCACAAGTAAACAATATGATTTACCGTATTTTTAGTAAGGGATAGTAGTAAATACGTGTATTAATTAATATTCTTGCGCAAGTAATATTAATTACTTTCCTACTCCTTCAATCTGTCTTATTTATTTAGTAAGTATTCAATGCATTGAACATATAAATATTCTTGCGCAAGTAATATTAATTACTTTCCTACTACTTCAATCGGTATTATTTTTTAGTAAGTATTCAATGCATTAAACATATAAATATTCGAAATACAATTTGATAGAATTAATAATATTATTTCAATTTAAACAAAGAATCATCAATTCGAATTAATAATATTATTTCAATTTAGTTAAATAAGTAAAAGTAAAGATTATGATAGAATTATAAATATTTTAGTTGATCTAATCTTTAATATGATAAAAAAATTCAAACTTATTATTTAGTGAATTTGACATAGATACTATATATCTCACAATTCATATATTGTACTTTCTCTTTTTGTTTTCTATTTTCTTTATAATTATGAGTGCATGTTATTCTTTCTTTATAAATCAATATTGAGTTCTCTTTGGATTTTGATCAAAACAATGATCAAAATTATTATAAATTTTAAATATATGTAAAATTTACTTAACGTAAATAATATAAAATTTACTTAACGTAAATAATATAAAATTTATTTAACGTAAATAATATAAAATTTACTTAACGTAAATAATATAAAATTTACTTAACGTAAATAATATAAAATTTACTTAACGGACAAGACGCTGCGCACCTGTACAAACAACTCATCAAGTCAGAAAACTATAATACAAACACATCAAGATGAATAATGAAATAAAGAAACAAACAAACCTTGTTCTACAAAGGACGTCATCTACAACTTTGGGAACCTGCAACACATATTTACAAAACAATTCGAATATTAGCCAAGGAAACTGGAGTAAGCGTGAAACAAAAAAATAATAATTCCATTTTAAAAACCTTATTAAAATGTTCATATTGTCTGTTTCCTAATCCAAACACTCCATACTTCAAATTCTTAAGCCATTCTCCTCTGTCATTCCCTTGTAACACACATGTCTAAAACTTCAGAAACAAGTAAACAGAACTAAACAAGCCACGCAAAGAAAAAAAAACTCACCTTTGTTATGATTTAATCCTTCGACATTGACCTCTATATATATGAAGTGAATCATATAGGTTTGTAACGACGCCAAACAAATATTCATAAAATAAATTATGGAATCGTTTAAGTAAAGATAGTTAATTTTTTTAAAAGAAAATTAAATGCATATGATACGATTTTAACTTGCGCAGGTAATCAATATGATTTACCGTATTTTTAGTAAGGGATAGTAATAAATTATGTATTAATTAATATTCTTGCGCAAGTAATCAATATGATATACCGTATTTTTAGTAAATGATAGTAGTAAATACATGTATTAATTAATATTCTTGTGCAAGTAATATTAATTACTTTCCTACTCCTTCAATCTGTTTTATTTATTTAGTAAGTATTCAATGTATTAAACATATAATATTCTTGCGCAAGTAATATTAATTACTTTCCTACTCCTTCAATCGGTCTTATTTTTTTAGTAAGTATTCAATGCATTAAACATATAAATATTCTTGCGCAAGTAATATTAATTACTTTCCTACTCCTTCAATCGGTCTTATTTTTTTAGTAAGTATTCAATGCATTAAACATATAAATATTCTTGCGCAAATAATATTAATTACTTTCCTACTTCTTCAGTCGGTCTTATTTTTTTAGTAAGTATTCAATGCATTAAACATATAAATATTCCTGCGCAAGTAATATTAATTACTTTCCTACTCCTTCAATCTGTCTTATTTTTTTAGTAAGTATTCAATGCATTAAACAAAATAAGGTTAGTATTTATTGGGCTTCCCTTTTTTGTTATTTCGATGAGCAAAATAAATAAAAAATGAATTTCCGAAAAATCAACCAATAGAATCGCGTTATTTCGGCTGAGAATGGCTCTGTGAGCACCACGTGTCAAATGTACTTCTCATTTAATAGTAAGGAGGATATGATAGTATAAGAAATTTATATTTTTATAGTTTTAGATTATAACTAAAATACAAATTTGTCAATATCAATTATGATATGTTTTAAAAAAAGCAATTAAGATATACCTCTTATATTAGTATGTATAAGAATATGGTTCTGTGAATGCCAATCATATTCTTATACAAAATACGGTACAGTAAATGCCAATCATATTCTTATACACAATAAGTCAGTGCCATGTAAATTTTATTTCAGAATATGTCACACAACATTCTTCTTTATAACGATATGTATGACATTCATGAGTTCTTCAAACTACGTAAAAATGCATGTATTATCCAAAACATAATTCTATAGTAATTTAAGAGATATTGTTCAATAACATATTATTTTTAGTAAACTAGGTTGGTTGCCAGCACATGCGGACATAAATAATTTATAAAATTATTTATTAATATATACTTTACTAACTTAAAAACTATAAAGATAAATTAATGTTTACATTTTCATTTGAATTTTATGTGAAATTTTTATGTACACTATATTCATTATTAATAAATCAATCTTAGACTTCAGTCAGTTATATACAATTAATAATATTACTTGATTAATATTTAGTTATGTGTTTTCTGTTTCTTTTTATAATTTTAACTTTTTTATTAAAAGATGTTTTTTTGGATAACAACACAATATATATATATATATATATTAGAATTATCATTTTGTTTTTAATAACTTTTAATTTTGGATAGTTCTTGTCATTACTAATTTTAATTATCTATCTAATAAAAGTAATTTAAATTCTTTTTTTTTATTTTGAAAAAAATAATTTAAATTCATTTTTATTTTTGTAAATTTATATATTTTATTCATTAATGGCATAAATGATGTTAACCGTTCTAACTTTTAACGTGAGAGTTCCGTTGCGAAAAATCACTTCGCAAATAATAGTATAGATTACACACACCTTCTTCTTTTCTTCATTATTTGTATCTTATATAAAATTAAGCTATTCAAAAGAATTAAGTGCTTCAAAAGATTAACTACTTTCAGAGAAGTATGTTTTGCATTACATTGCATAAAACTTTGGAGATTCTGAAGTTTTTAGAGATATAGAGTTGCGCAAATGCGTCATACATTTAGCAAAGGATGAAGACCTTTCCACGGTGAGATTGAAGTCATATTTGGATACAAGGTAGGGCTTTGAGTTACATTTCCAATACCACCGGTTGAGGTCAATCATGATCATGAATCAAATGGCGAAAGAAACTTCGAGGTTTGGTCCTGGAAGTCTGACTATCATTACAACGCAAGTAATACTCATGTTACTGAAGAATGGTCCATCTGACTCGCGAGAGGAAGCTGTCGAGATTTAGAAGGAGTGTCGGTTGACACCATTGCTTTGGTGTCGCTCGAAACTGATGCGCATAGAAAGGCCCGACTTAGTTTCAGACCAACTTAAGCCCAGACGATCCACATATTTACCAGAATACAACTTGTCGACTCTAAACCCTATTTATATATTTTCTAAATTATTATTGACGGCTACATTTTTTTTATTCATAGTTTTATGTTAGGAGATAAGAGATGAACTCCTTTAGAGTCCACTTAGAACTCCTTTGGATTTTATATTGATTTCTATTTTATATGTTCATCTATAATTTATGTTTATCTGATCATGTCGGAGTAGATACCTTGCTAGGTTTAGGTTTTCCAAGGGTTTGAATGAACTTGTGATTTATAGAATTGGTAGGGTGATTTGTTGTATCATTCACAAGATTGTTCATATTTCTTATTTTTAGAGTAATTAACTAGAAACCTGATCATATGATAGTTAGACGCACACGAGAGCATGGTCTATTACCTGAATCTAATCCTGCCGAGCTAGGTTGTTAGGCGCATGTGAAAGCTAGTTTAGATAACTTAGTGAACAAATCGAATTGGTTCTTAACGCTTGCATGGAAGGAGTATCGATCGACACTCATTCATAAGTTTGCGTGCGAGAGCTGAAATCACATGATTCCAGACATCTGATTAATAAGCGCATGCAAGAGCTGATTTACTAACTTATATGAATTTGAGTTCTAAGATCAAACCCATAGCATCTATAGATTGTAGTTGTGATAATATGAATGAAACCCTAAGTCTAGTACCCTTCCTCCATCCTTTCATCTCCTTATTTACTACTTTCTTATTTATTGCTTTTTACTATTTCACCTAGCTTAATGTGAAGCTAAAGTCTATTGTGTGAAATATCGAGTCTATGTGAATACAATCTCTAAGTACTGCAATCAATCTCTTATTTGAGAGAGTTTCTCTAAGGGTAATTTGAGCACATCAACTTGTAATGTCAATGTGACGAGTTCCAACATTTACCACTATTAGGTGCGATATTTAGAGTCTTTATTATGTACTTCAAGTCTGTTTTAGGTCATTTATAGGTCGATGCGCGTTTTGGAGAACTTTGGAGATTAAGGAGCAAAATGGAGTTTGAAGAGAAGAAAATTCGTAGTTGTGCAAAGATGAAGGTCGAGATATGACGTGAGCATTGAGTCTATTGTGTGAAACATTGAGTCTATGTGGATTCAATCCTATACTAAAATCAGTCTCTTATCTGAGAGAGTGCTATTAATTTGGGCGTATCACAATGTTATGTTTTTGAAAGCTGAATATTTATTAGACTCAATCACTTCATAAGTAGTAAGAATAAAATCCTTCTGGACTTCACAAGTAATAAGAATAAAATCCTTCTAATAAAAGTTCTCCACAATTCTTTAGGTCAGAGATTGAAGGCTTGTCTTCCCACACTTATATCGAAAAAAATTTGGCTTTTGTGGCTGGAAGATTGATCTCTGAAAATATTCTTATAGCTTAGGAGATGTTTCATGGATTGAGGACGAATAAATCATTCGAGAACAAGTTTATGGACATAAAAACAGGTATGAGCAAAACATATGATAGGGTGGAATGGAATTTTATACATGCACTACTTCAAAAATTGGGATTTCATCATCAATGGATCCAGCTAATGATAAAGTGTATATCCTCGGTATAATATATTTAAAAAACACATATGTGGATCCGGTTTGAACGTATCCGAAATTTTATTATCCGGATTCAGATCCGAGCACCCCGGATATCCTATTTTCGAAGCCGATCCGGATCCCGAATAATAAACCTCAGGCCTAATCCTAAACTTTGTGATATTTATAAGACCATCTTTCAAATCATGTTATATTGGAAACTGAATGTTTTATTTGGGTATTTCTCTAAATTATAGCAAGTAAAAGATAAATAAATAAGGACAAACCAGTTGCATGAATGGTAACCAGCTATTGTGGCCACCTCCTCCAAAGCTTGTTTCCACCTCCTAATGTCCTCCTTAGCTTGACCCTCACAAGTTTTTCTGAAAACCTCCCCAAAGTCTCAGGTCAGCTTTTTAACATCGGATGGATCTACTTTATAGAAAATAGCCATCACAGTTTGACCCAGCTCCTCCCTGCACTTCATAATCTCCACCAACTCCTCAAGACACCACTTTGAAGAAGCGTAGTTCGTCGAGAGCAAGATGATGGCGATCTTAGATCCTCTAATCCCCCGTATGAGTTCGGGACGGATGGATTTTCCTCTCTTGATCCCATTATCGTTGAATAGCGTGATTCCCTTTCTTGTAAACTCCTTTTGAACGTGGCTGAGAAAGTCTTTTCGGACGTCTTCCCCACGGAAGCTCGGAAAGACATCGTGTAACCAGACGTGAGAGGTAGAAGATGAAGAAGAATCGAATTCTTTGTTTTCTTGATGGGATCTGAGCTTTCTAAAAATCAAGAAGAAGCCTATTGCAATAGCAACGATGGTAAAGAAAAGAGAGAAATCCATTTGCGTGGTGGAGAAAGGATCAACGATTTTGCTACAGATATTGTGGAGCACAGAGTGAAACAAAGTGACGTATTACGTTGACTCCATTGCCTGAGAGACTTTGGGGGAAAAAAATAAATTCACCGGTCAAAATAACTGTGCCTAAAGTTGAAAGTTGATGTATGGCTCCACCATTCTTTGTAGTGGGAACAGTGAGTTGTGGCCATCCTATTCTAAGAAGGAAAAAAAGCAATGAAGAGACGAAGCAACTTCAAGGAAGTAGTTATCGAAATCAATGTCTCATCTCTCCATCAAAATTAATGAGTTCCCATTTGAAATTTCACAGCAAAGAGATCAATATTCTCTGGAAGCTTCATCCTCGGCTTCAACTCCATTGCCAAGAAAGTAGGTCTAACAAAGTATTTGTAGTCAGCTTTCATCTTCTGCATTGTCAATAATATATATATATATATATATATATATATATATATATACATGTACAAATGTTTTAGATTTCTTAAGATTCTGATGAATGTTGGAGACAGAGATTAGTCTAGAACTTAAGAATCTTATCTCATTATATATATATGTTTTGCACAGATAATGCAAGTTTTTATCTCTGTAGACATAGCATCAAAGAAGTTATGAACCAACCAAGTCTTAAGCTAATGCTGAAATTAATTAAGGGGACCTCTTGTGTTGTGTTGAGTTGAGGAATAAAATGAGGAGACTTATTATTTATATAAAGAAGTAATAAAGGAAGAATTGAGAGAAGGGCACTGAAATTGAATGAAGTGAGGTTTGGGATGTTAAAAAGGATTTTTGAGTCTATTCCTGCCTTGAAAAATATAAACCCAAGCCTATTTTAATCTAGCCCTAGTTTAGCCCCAATAATTAGCATATGAAAGGACTGGACCAGAGTTAACCTATTTCATAATATTTTTTTCAAAACACAAGTAAACAACATTAGCTTATGAATTAGTTAAAAATTATATTTTTATTAAAATGATTATAATACAAACAAATGATATTTTGGGATTTTGAAAAAAAAAATATGATTTTTGTGAGAAAATTTGTTACTGGTTTCGCCAAAATATTATTTTTATTGTTTTGACAGAAACCTTGATTCCGCAGTTTTGGCAGAAAACTCGATTTATGCGGTTTTGACGGGTAAATTCAATTTTTTCGATTTTGATAAAAAGAAACATGTTTTTTGCAGTTTTGACTGGAAAATTTGATTTTGTGGTTTCGGTGGAAATACTCAATTTTGCGTTATTGGCGGAAAAACTCGATTTTGCAATTTTGGCGGAAAAAAACAGTTGTGTGATTTTGACGGGAAATTCGATTTTGCGATTTTGAAGGAAAAACTCGATTTTGCGGTCTTGGTGGGAAACTAGATTTTGTGGCTTTGGCGAGAAAACTCGATTTTGCGATTTTTAACGAGAAAAACTCAATTTTGCAATTTTGGCGAGAAACACATAAATTTTGTGGTTTTGGCGGGAAAAACTTGATTTTGTAGTTTTGACGAGAAAAATCGATTATGCGATTTTGGCAAAAAAACTTGATTTTGCAGTTTTGGCGGAAAAACTCGAATTTACGATTCTGAAGGGAAAACTTTTATTTTGCGATGTTTGCGGGAAAACTCGGTGTTGCAGTTTTGGCGGGAAAGCTCGATGGATTCTCCTCTCTTGATCCCATTATTGTTGAATAGTGTGATTCCCTTTCATATAAACTCCTTTTGAACGTGACTGAGAAAGTCTTTACAGACGTCTTCCCAGGGGAATCTTGAATGGTAACCAGCTATTGTGGCCACCTTCTCCAAAGCTTGTTTCCACCTCCAAATGTCCTCCTTAGCTTGACCCTCACAAGTTTTTCTGAAAACCTTCCCAAAGTCTCCGGTCAGCTTCTTTACATCAGATGGATCAACTTTATAGAAAACGGCCATCACAGTTTGATTCAGCTCTTCCCTGCAGTTCATAGTTTCTACCAACTCCTCAAGACACCATTTTGAAGAAGTGTAGTTCCTCGAGAGCAAGATGATCGCAATCTTAGATCCTCTAATCCCCCGTATGAATTCGGAACAGATGGATTCTCCTCTCTTGATCCCGTTATCGTTGAATAGTGTGATTCCCTTTCTTTTAAACTCCTTTTGAACGTGACTGAGAAAGTCTTTACGGACATCCTCCCAGGGGAATCTCTGAAAGACATCGTGTATCCAGACGTGAGAGTTAGAAGATGGAGAAACTGATGAAGAAGATAATGAAGATGGTGGTGATGATGAAGACAACAAAAACAAAGGTGAAGAGATCAATATTCTCTGGAAGCTTCATTCTCGGCTTCAACTCCATTGCCAAGAAAGTAGGTCTAACAAAGTATTTGTAGTCAACTTTCATCTTCTCATTTATCAATAATATATATATATATATATATATATATATATATATATGGGATATACAAATGTCTTAGATTTCTTAAGATTCTGATGAATGTTGGAGATAGAGAATAAGTCTCGAACTTAAGAATCTTATCTCATCCCCTAGATGTTATTTGGGAAGTGATTTGCCATATGTCATCACCACATTGATTTTGAAAGAAAAATGATGACATCAATGATGACATGGCTTAGAGTTAATTGTGACATGGACATAGACATTTATTGTTGATTTATATTTTGGTAAGTTTATTATGATATGGTAACAACTAATAAATCATCATTAAAACTAATATAATAATAATAATAATAGAAATATCATAATTTATAATTTTGAAATATGATTTAGTTTATTTTTATAATTATATAATTTTTATGACTAAAACAAATTTTCACAAATTTATGTTGTTTTAATTTTTTTTTTTCAAATTCCAGTTACATTAGTTTTATAAATTTTAGAAATACTATTAGTTTGACGTTTTGAAAATTATATAACTAAAACTATTTCTCTTAATTTTATAGAATTTGATTTAATATATTTTGATCAAAATAAAGAGATAAAAAATATTTCCAAAATTATAATTTTAAATATATACAAATGTATTATTAAATAAAAATTATATTTTGTTTTATATATAATTAAATTAACATGTAAAATTAAATATTATAAAAAATAATAAAATTTATAAGCTATAAAAAATATTTTTAAGTTTAAATTATAAAACTTTTATTTCTGCACTTGGTGCAGGAAAATACTTAGTTATATATATGTTTTTAGAACATATAATGCAAGTTTTATTTCTGTATACATAGCATCAATGAAGTTGTGAACCAACCAAGTCTTAAGGTAATGCTGAGATTTATTTACCGGTTTCGCCAAAAAAAAAATATTTTGCGGAAAAGTTCTTACATTCTATTGATTTGATTAAAAAAAAAAGGAACATATCATTAACTTTGATCGTGTGTAGAACTTTAGCAAAGTAGGTTATGTTAAATGCAAAACTTCATTTAACTGACTTGGGACCGATTACATACATATCTTTTTTATGTTTTGGTTATAGACCATTCAAAGTACGAAAAAACGACTATGATGGCAATTGTTTGCTTTGATATTCAAGGTATAGAAAGAATGAATAAGTATATTATGCACATACATATAAACATATATTTGGGGACACATTTTTATTCAAACTCAACATCACACAATAATAATCTTTAAACTAATACAGAAAATGCAAATCAACTTGAAATTAAGGATTTAAAAAGTAATTAATGAAAATGAGATTACAGAGGATGTAACCCGCATTCTTCAATCTTCCAGTTTATATTGTCGACAATAAACTCATACACTGAACCGACTGAATAGAAAATTTCTACAAATTCAAATACGACCAGATGCCGCTTTGAAGTTGGAGAGAATTCGAACCATAAAATTGAATTTGCATAGTTAACAACATTCAAGTCCTTGATGCAGCAAGAGATTTTCATCTTCCTCCAGTCACAAGCCTCAACATAAGGCCTATTAACCAGTAAGACACAAGCTTTAAATCTCAAGTAACTAGGAAAACGTGTATTCATTGACAGAAAACTCCCGGTGGCTCGGTAAGTGAAATATGTAGGAAATTTTTCTCCGGGAAAAATTGCAAAGTGTATGGTTGATGTCTTGATGATATGATCTCTTGCTTCTTGATTCAGTTTAAAGCAGTTAGCAAAGTGTAGCTCATGAAATTTTTTCTTGTAAAAAGAGAAATATATTCTCTCGAGGGACTCACAATAGTCTGCATCAAGGATTGCTAATGACTCAGGAAGCTGTGGGAGCGAAACCAGCTTCGTGCATCCCTTGGTTACAAGTTTATGTAGACGAGACATTTCCTTGATCCATGGAGAAACTTCTTGTATTCTTGTGTCCCTCAAGTGCAGCTCCGTGATGAGGTCAAAAGAATGTTGGGACTTCCTGAGGTCTTCAGAGTATGGCATATGCAACCTACGAAGACGAGGCCATAACCTGGTTGATGAAGGAATTTCTTTTACCGCGGTTCCATTGAGCTTGAGAACTCTAATGTTTGTGGAAATCATAGGAAAGCTTTTCAGCGAGGAGCAGTAAGTGAGATCAACCTCATTAAGTGATTTCATGTTGATGTTGATGGGAAGGGTCTTTAGCTTTGAGCAACCTTTCAGAGACAACACTAGCAAATCGTGAAGATTTCCAATAGAAGATGGGAGTTCAAGCAGACTTGAGCATTCGTCGAGACACAACTTCTTGAGATTAGTCATATTTCCAATACAAGGGGGGATCTCCACTAGACTTGAGCATCGAATCAGACTGAATTCATACAGATAAGTGCCACTTAAAAAGGAAGGGAGCTTCACCAGACTTGAACAATCTTTAAAGTTACACTCCTCCAGATTAAGGGAATTTCTAACCAAAGTTGGAAGCTCCACCAAACTTGAGCATCTTCGGAAATCCAATCTCGTAAGGTTACCAAGAGAAGATGGGAGTTCTACCAGACTTGTACATCCACTGAGATTCAGTTCTTCGAGTTTAATAGCATTCCCAGAAGAAGATGGAAGACTCACTAGACTAGAGCAATAACCAATATCTAATCTTTTTAGATTAGCATTCCAGATAGAAGAAGGGAACCCCACGAGACTTGAGCAAGAATTTAATCTCAGTTTCTGGAGATTAATAGCATTACCAATAGATGATGGGAGCTCCACCAGACTTGAGCAGTAACTAAGATCCAATTCCAGAAGATTACTAGCAGTTGAGAGATCAGGAAGCTCCTTGAGATTTCTGGAGCCATTCAAATACATCCACTTGAGATTTCTAATCGTCTGTACAAAAAAAAAAAAAACATCATGCGAATGTTATTTTATGTAAAAAAAATTCACTGCCAATAATATGTACAAGGATAGATTAGTATAAAACGTAAGCATACAAAGTCTAAGAGATATATAAAAAAAATTATACTTACTTTAATTCCTTCCCACAATTTCTCAAGCTTGCTATCACGCATGTTTATTTCCACCAGGAACTCCGGATTGAAATTAGAAGGCAGGCATGTCACTGGAAATTTATTCCAATGCAGTAATCTAAGTTTTGGAGGTAGACAGTTCAGACTTTCTACTACTACACGAGTACTGCTTATATCTAGTCTTAAGAATTGGAGACCAGTCATATTCTCAAAGGCTCTGTCACTTATCTTCAATTCCTCCCAGAACCTAACGTACTTCAAATCTATGCCTATAACACTTCGACTCCCCTGAGAGAAAAAAAGAAATCAAAAATATAAATACGCAAAGATGATTTGTTGTGAAATTTAGTAGGGAGAAGGCAGTAAAGGACTAATGTAACAACTTACTATCGTATCATCACGTAGTACTTGGCTTATATCTCTACCACTAACCAAAAACTGACGCTGCCCAGGTTCGTGAATAGATTGTTTATGAACAATTCCTCTACCCAAATGTGCTAACAAAGTATGCATCTCTATCAGTTTATAGCCATGTAACGAGCTGATAGATATGAGAGACTTCTCTTCTAAGAGCCGAAGGCCTTGTCTCACACCAATTAAATTCTCTGCAAGATACGCTTCCACTTTTTCACAACGTTCACCGTTGAAAAAACAGGCTATATAAAGAAATAAAGCTTGATCTTCATGGCATAAGGCATCGTAACTGAACTTTAAAATACTTTCTATTTCTCCGTCAATGCTTGATCTTAACCTTGGTAGTTCTTTACTCCACTCATGCGGGGGAATTCCTTTGAAATGAGATCCCATAACCCTTAGTCCCAAAGGGAGGTTACCAACAAGTTTTGTAACTTCATAAGCAAGTAAGCCATCATATGGAGACTTTTGACCAAAAGCATAAATGCAAAAAGTTTGAAGAGCCTCATCGTTATTTGGTAAACCCACCTCGTAAATATGGTTAATCCCATGTGCATTCAAAATTTTCTTATCTTGCGTTGTGACGACAATCCGACTTCCAGGACCAAACCATTGCGTTTCTTTTGCCACGGCATCTAGTTGAGCTGACTTGTCCACGTCATCAAGAACGACAAGAACTCTCTTGTCTTTAAGCCTGTTTTGCGCAACGCCTAAATGATTAATCTTGAGATCCTCCTGGTTTATCATTTGTGACAAGAACTCTTTCTGTAATTGCAGTTTCGCGCTGTACTCATCAAAACAAGGTCTTGGATAGCGTCTTTTGATATTCTCCATGAAGACACAAAGTTGGAACTGATGAGAATATTTGCTATGTAGAACTCTGGCGATGGTGCTCTTCCCAATTCCAGAGGGACCCCAAATCCCTACCATCCTTACGTCATTGGAGTCTAGGCCTAAGAGTGGTTCTATCTTTTCCATATGAGCTCTCATCCCAACTAAATTGTCGAAATCATTTGAGGGCACAGAATTAATCAGCTCGTGTGAAACATCTGTGGCTATTTTGTCGATCATGAGCGCTTCATTATCCCTAAAATGAAAGATGAATATATGCGGCTGTGAAATAGTCATGTAAATTTTTACATACAGCTTCAAAATGTATTTGTTTGTTAGTTGGATATTATATAATACCTACAAATTATGTGTTAATAATTCTAGAAAAATCATACTCTATATATTATACAATTAAATACTAATTAAAAGAAAACTTGTTATTTTTTGAGAATATCTAATCTATTAAAACAAAGTCCTAAATTTATCTACAATTGAAAGTTTTCGTTTAATTTTTGGATTGTTTCAAGTTTGTTAGTGTATTACATAATTTATGGACCATATCAAGTTAGTTAGATATTTATCTTATTAAAATTAGAATATCTTTTGTATTGTTTGGAAACATAAATAGCAATTTCAAAAAAGTTTTGTTTGGAAACAAAGATTGTAGTGTTCTTTCATTAATATTTTTTAATAATTTCATTAACATAAGATCCAAAATATTTTAATGTGTATGATTAAACATATTCATTTTAAAAAAATAATCATTAACGTAAATATGTAATATACATATACATTTACATATATATATATATATATATATTTCTCAGGTTGTTATATAACTATATTTTATATTAACTATTTTAAAGATGTTTGCTATTAAGTAAAACTAGGTGTTTTTCTGCACCAGGTGAAGCAATAAAAAAATTCAATTTAAATTATATCTAAAAAATTAAAAAAATTATTATCTTCTAAACAATATTTTAAAATAAATTTGATTTATATGAACCTAAAATTAAAATTAAGATAAATTAAATAATTTTTTTATTTTAAATTTTATTAAAATTAGATCTATATGTATTTTTAAATTTAATCTTAGATAGATTTTTAACTATTTATTTTGGATAAATCTATTAAATCAACTCGTATAAAATTAACTAAAAATTATTATAAAAGTTATATAACTATAAAAAAATAAAACTAATGATATTTCTAAAATTTGTAGATATATAAAAATAATGATATTATGATTAAAAATTATAATTTTATAAAATATCGTAGAAAAATTTGAGATATTTTGGTAGTAAAATTATACAACTATAAAAAACTAAAATAAATAATATTTCAAAATAAATATATTATTTAATGTCGTATTTGAATAAATTAATTCTAATGATAACGTATATTCTAGTACCATATTCTAAAAACCTTACCAAAAATATAGATCATCAGTAATTAGAATTATCTATGTCATATTTAGTTATATGCCACATCATTTTTCTAGTGTGCTATCTCACATTTATTTTGTAAAATTGATTGTAAAGAAGACGTGTGTCAAAATCACTTTGCAAATAATGTATACTAGGTGTTTTCCTGCACCAGATGCAGCAATAAAAAATTTCAATTTAAATTATATCTAAAAATTAAAAAATTTATTATCTTCTAAACAATATTTTAAAATAAATTTTGATTTAGATTAACCTAAAATTAAAATTAAGATAAATTAAATATTTTTTTATTTTAAATTTTATTAAAAATAGATCTATATGTATTTTTAAATTTAATCTTAGATAGATTTTTAACTATTTATTTTGGATAAATATATTAAATCAACTCGTATAAAATTAACTAAAAATTATTATAAAAGTTATATAACTATAAAAAAATAAAACTAATGATATTTCTAAAATTTGTAGATATATAAAAATAATGATATTATGATTAAAATTTATAATATTTTAAAATATCATAGAAAAATTTGAGATATTTTGGTAGTAAAATTATACAACTATAAAAAATTAAAATAAATAATATTTCAAAATAAATATATTATTTAATATCGTATTTGAATAAATTAATTCTAATGATGACGTATATTCTAGTACCATATTCTAAAAACCTTACCAAAAATAGAGATCATCATTAATTAGAATTATCTATGTCATATTTAGTCATATGCCACATCATCTTTCTATTGTGCCATGTCACATTTATTTTGTAAAATTGATTGTAAAGAGGATGTGTGTCAAAATCACTTGGCAAATAATGTATAAAAAATATGTTATATACAAACATAAAAATTATGATGATTTAGACAACCATATTAATTTGTTAGTTATATAATTGTTTTTATTTTAACATAAATATAAGATAGTATAATATTTATATGATCCAATTAAATATTACATAAATTTTCTTCTCTAATAGATCAAACAATAATACAATATGAACGACTTCAAACATATACAATCATATATAAAATAAACACAATTATATATGTTTTGCATTACAATTTACGATAACATCTATGCGGGTGTTAGAAATAGTCATTTAAATATCTATCGAATAGAATTCGGTTTATATGAATGTTGAGGTTTAAAATGATTTTACATCCGGATATTATGAATTTACGGATGGTGCGAGTAGGATCATTTAAGGTCTGAGTAGGTTTGTATTTGTAGAAACCTAAAAATATCTAAAAAACTATTGATTTATAAATATCATTAAATTAACATTTTTAAAAAGTAAAAATAAAAGATAAACGCAGATCAAAATCTAGTTAGTATTATTATGTTTATTTTTGATGTGTTTGAACGATAAGAAACAAGAGAAAGGACGAACCAGTTGATTGAATGGTAACCAGCTATTGTGGCCACCTTCTCCAAAGCTTGTTTCCATCTCCAAATGTCTTCCTTAGCTTGACCCTCACAAGTTTTTCTGAAAACCTTCCCAAAGTCTCCGGTCAGCTTCTTTACATCAGATGGGTCTACTTTATAGAAAATAGCCATCACAGTTTGACCCAGCTCCTCCCTGCACTTCATAATCTCCACCAACTCCTCAAGACACCACTTCGAAGAAGCATAGTTCTTAGAGAGCAAGATGATCGCGATCTTAGATCCTCTAATCGCCCGTATGAGTTCGGGACCAATGGATTCTCCTCTCTTGATCCCATTATCGTTGAATGGTGTGATTCCTTTTCTTTGAAACTCTTTTTGAATATGACTTAGAAAGTCTCTTCGGACATCTTCCCCGCGGAAGCTCGGAAAGACATCGTGTAACCAGATGTGGGAGGAAGAAGATGAAGGAGGTGATGAAGTAGACAAAGAAGATGAATCGAATTCTTTGTTTTCTTGATGGGATCTGAGTTTTCGAAAAAACAAGAAGAAGCCTAGTATTGCAGCAGCAACGATGTTAAGTAAAAGAGAGAAATCCATTTGTGTTGTTGTGGAGAAAAGATTAGTGAGCTTGGTACAGAGATTTGTGGAGCAAAGAGTGAAACAAAGAGGCTTTTTGTGTAATTGAACAATGGGATATAAAACGTTGACTCCATCAACGTTAATGTACATTCTTTGTAGGGGTTGGGGGGCATCCTATTCAATGAAGGAAGAACGGAAGCAACTCCAGGAAAGTAGTGATCACACTTGAAATGTCAAATCAACGAGACCAATTTTCTCAGGAAGCTTCATCTTCGGCTTCAACCCCATCATTTTTCTTGAATCGTGCGTAGAACTTTACAAAAAGTAGGTTATGTTGATGAAGTAAATAAATAAAAAATGAAAATCGATTTCTTGGTTTTCTTGATGGATTCCGAATTTTCTGTACAAGAATGTAAAAAAAAAAAAGAAAAAAAAAGATAAAGAAGAACCAATCTCTGTGGTGGGGACAGAACCAAGAAGATTACTAAATAAGATATGAACCAAAGTTACTTGTGGAAAAGTTGTATGTGGAAAATTCACATTGACATGTGGAAAACTCGTCACCTACGAAAAATACTGTGCCTAAAATTGAAATTTAGTGTAAAGCATCAAAACATTCTTTCGAGGAAACAGTTATCAAAATCAATGTCTGTATATACATTGGAACTGATAAGTTCACAGGTGTAATTGTTGGACCAATTAAGTAAAGCCCATATCTTTATTAGATAATTGCAAAATTGTAAAAAGAAATAGCCCATTAAGTGGGCTTTAATGAAGAAAAAAAAAGTTAAAGTTGTACATCGGGTGACTCAAGCTTAAGTGAGGAGTATATATATGCTATCTCATTATCTTGGCTTTAACGGCTTGGAGAGAGAGGAGATCTCTACGCGCGCAGCCGTGGGCGTGGGCTTGGATTTGGGTTTGGTGGTCCTTAGGACCACCAAAAAATGTTTTTTTTTTGCTCAATTAAGTTTAACGTTTTTTAGTCCAAAACGACATGCATTTCGTTTTAAAAACGACAAGTAGTTTGTCTAACAAATAAAAAACGTCACACAATTTATCCTCCCAAATATTTAAACGATAAAATAAAAGAGAGACTCTTGAGGAGGAAGTTTCGTAACTCAACCTCCCTCGATCTCCGCAAGATTTTCGCTCACGTGCAGCATCTGTTGCGGGAAGTGGCTTTCATCGTCTTTCTCTTTAAATAAACCCGAGTCTTCTTATTCATTACTTAACGTTTTTACAACAAAAAAAATCAGCAATCAAAATCCCTAAGCGTAAGTCTATTAGGCCGAGAGTGTTTCGTAGAGTTTATAGTTCGTTAGAGACGTTCACGGGTTAAGCGTGAATCGTCTATCATGGTTGTATCATAAGACTATATTTCGTATATGTTTGTCTCATTACGGAGCGAATATTAAGAGTTAAGGAAAGAGATTCGTCTCGACTTCATGTTCTATTTCTTAAAAACGTTTTTATTCGGTTTTCATTTCGTCTTTTGAATCATATATTTCCTTAACATCGCTTTATTTATATCGTTTATGTCAATTTGGTTTTCCGGCTTCTACAGTAATTCATAGCACTGAGGTCAATCTTCTTTGGTTAGTTGATTGTGTTGTTCATTAAGGTTAATGTGTGTTATTTTATAATCTGAAAACAAAATTGCAGGGAAAGTTTACATGTATACCAGTTGGAAGCGCTTACTATGTTTACTTTTAACACGGAAAAAAAATCTTTTAATTTGGTTTATCCATTTGACTATGTAATTTCTATGTTTTATGATGATGTTTTTGTTACAATGTAGAAACTGAAAAGGGGATATTTCATGGGATTATAAAAGGATAAATTGATTTTGAGAGCCAACACATGGCCTTTGTGAGGAGGATGCTCGCTAAGGACCCCAAGAAACGTATCTCTGCAGCACAAACTCTCGGTAAAGTCCACTTAGTCTGTTCAAATAGTCTACTAAACAAAACATCAAGTGTGGTTGTGTAATCCACATGCTTTCTAATGTTTTCACAGAAGATCCTTGGATCAGAGATGGAAAAGCTCCGGACAACCCTATTAAGAGTGCTGTAGTTATCTCGGATGAAGCAGTTCCGAGCAATGAACAAGCTTAAGAAGCTAGCTCTAAAGGTTAAAAATATAGAAATTTATGTTGTGGAAATAAGCATTCTCTTCTATTTTGCCTTTGATCATTGGTTCAGTTTCTGATTTTGTTTAGAGGTTATTGCAGAGATTCTATCAGAAGAGAAAATGAAAGGTCTTAAAACCATGTTTGCTAATATGGATACCGATAAAAGCGGAACAATAACTTATAAAAAACTGAGAACCAGGCTGGCTAAACTCGGTTCTAAACCCTCTGAATCTGAAGTAAATCACCTCATGGAAGCTGCTAGCACTGCCATTTGTTTTCATGGTTCCATTCTTCCATAGTCGTCTCAAAAATAATAGAAAATTTGTTTATATATATATGCCTAAATACAGAGTAGACCGAGATGATAACTTATCCAAAGCCTTCCAATACTTTAACAAAGACGACAGCGGGTAAGTTCTTTCAGGTGGAACAGAGAAAATAGATTTTGAAGTTAGAACTATTCCGAAACACTAAGAAGGAATTGGCTTACACAGGCTTATCACAGTGATGACTTATAGAGTCAGCCATGAAAGACTACTGAGTGGGAGATGAAGCTAGCATCAAAGAAATTATAGCTGAAGTCAGAAACAAATAATGTAAGGTTTGATTGCTTCTACATAGCATCAAAGAAGTAATGAGCCAACATTGAGACTAACGTATCTCTTGTGCTGGATGGAAGAATAAACTATGAAGAATTATGCGCCATGATGAGATGTGGTAGAACACAGCCAGAACAAGGGAAAATTTCTTCCAGTCTCTTGACTGATTAATCGAAAAGGAGGAACAAACATTAACTTTGATCTCTAGTAAAAAAAACATAAACTTTGACCTTCCAAAGTTTTTTCTAAACTCTTGTGTGTAGAAGTGTTGCATAAATGGTTTGGATTTTGTTTTGTCGATCGATTTCAACAAACATTATGGTAGCAATTCTTTGCATGATATATCCGATGTAAAAGGAATGCATCATGATAGAGTAAAACTGTATTGGAGAAGATGATAAATAGTAACTTTACTCAACGTTCATAAAACACCAAATCAACTCTCAAGTGTGAAAAGCTTACCATAATAAACAGTTGTAGAACATCAATGAGAGATTTCCCATGAAAGTTCACAAGAAAATCAGAGAAACGACAGATAAAGATGATGAAGAGTTCTAACAAACTTTACAATTTTTTAGATGGTGAAAAATGAAATCGTATGCTCTTTTTTATATCTGTTATCTACTGCTCTCTCTCATCTGATGTGTTCTGATGAGTGGCTCTAGTGACTACATCCCCTCTATCAAATCACTATAATTACATATATTTCCCGGCACATTTGAAATCAAACCCATCAACTTGAAAGTCAGACTTTTTTATATATATTTTTGTAAAGTTAGAAATGAAATTGTGCTTTGTTTTTTTTTTTTTTTCTCAGCTTCCATTAACATGAGGGAGCCAAGGCTTCCAAAGCCAATGTTCCCAACTTTCCAGAGGACGTAGCCCGCATTCCTCAATCTCCCAATTTTTGTTATGGGATCTGAACTCAAAACCTAATTCGTGGGAACCCACTTTTTCTTCAATTTTGAATACGAGCAGATGCTCCTTCAAAGTTGGAGAAGAGCGGTTCCATAAATGAGCATAAGCTGCGTAACCAGCTTTAACACCATTCATCTTGTCCTTGACGCAATAAGATATTTCAGGCCAGCACCAATCACCAGCATCAACGTCACCTTTATAAACCAGTAAGAGGCAAGCCTTAAATCTCAAGGATGTAGGAAACTGTGTTGTATCTAATCCACTCCACGTCATTGACATGGAACTCTTGTTGGTTCGGTACGTGAAATATGTAGGCACTGTTTCTCCTGGGAAAATTGCAAAGTCTCTTGTCGATGTGGTTATGATAAGATCTCTTGCTTCTTGATTCAGTTTAAAGCAGTTCACAAAGCTGAGCGCATTAAACTTTGTCTTGTTAAAAGAGCAATCCAGTCTTTCGAGGGACTCACAATTGTCTGCAACAAGGAATTTTAACGAGTCCGGAAGCTGTGGAAGAGAAACCAGCTTCGTGCATCCCTTGACTACAAGTTCACGTAGACGAGACCTTTCCTTCTTGGCCCATGGAGCAAGTTCTTGTATTCTTGTGTCGCTCAAGTGTAACTTGGTGATGCGGTCTAAGGCATGCTGGTATTTCTTGAGGTTTTCAACGTATGGCAAATGTAACTCACGAAGACGAGGCCATGATTTGACTGATGGAGGGATTTCTTGGATTGCAGTTCCAACGAGCCTTAGAATTCTGATGTTCTTGGAAATCTCGTGAAAGCTTTTCAGTGAGGAGCAGTCAGTGAGAACAAGTATATCAAGAGATTTCATGTTGATGTTGATAGGAAGGGCCTTTAGCTTTGAGCATCTTTCGAGATGCAACTTCTTGAGATGATTTATATTTCCAATAGAAGATGGGAGTTCCACAAGACTTGAGCATCCATTAAGAGACAACTTCCTGAGATGATTTATATTTCCAATAGAAAAGGGGAGCTCCCGTAGACTTGAGCATCCATTGAGATACAACTTCTTGAGGCTATTCATGTTTCCAATAGAAGCTGGGAGTTCCACAAGACTTGAGCATCCATTAAGATATAAGTTCCAGAGGTTATTCATATTTCCAATAGAAGATGGGAGTTCCACAAGACTTGAGCATCCATTAAGATATAACTTCATGAGATTATTTATATTTCCAATAGAAGATGGGAGTTCCACAAGACTTGAGCATTCATTGAGATACAAATACAGGAGACTGGTCATATTCCCAATAGAAGAGGGAAGGTCCAGTAGACTTGAGCATTCACTGAGATACAAACGCATGAGATTACTCATTTTCCCAATAGAAGAGGGGAGCTCCCGCAGACTTGAGCATCCACTCAAATCAATTTTTTTGAGATCAGTGGCATTACCAAGATAGGATGGGAGCTTCACAAGATTTGAACAACCATTAAAAGTAAATTCCTTGAGAATAAAGGAATTTCTAACAGAAGATGGAAGCTCCACCAAACTTGAGCAATCTTTGAGATACAATCTCTTGAGATTACCTATAGAGGATGGGAGCTTAGCTAGATGTAAGCATCCTGTGAGATCCATTTCCTCAAGATTAGTGGCATTTTCCATAGAAGAGGGGAGTTCCATCAGCCTTGTACATCCACTAAGATCCAATACTTTGAGTTCAATTATAGCATTCCCAGAAGAAGATGGAAGTCTCACTAGACTTGAGCAATGACTAAAATCCAATCTTCCAATATTAACAAGATTCCAAATAAAAGAGGGGATCCTCACTAGACTTGCACAATGACTAAGATTTAATCTTCGGAGACTGATAACATTTCCAATAGAAAAGGGGAGCTCTACGAGATTTGAGCAACCATGAAGATTCAATTCTTGGAGACTAACGGCAGTTGAGAGATCAGGAAGCTCCTTTAAATTTTTGGAACCCGACAAATACATCCATTTGAGATTTCTAATCGTCTGTATAGAAAAGCAGACAAATTATAGATTTGAATAATACTGAAGTAACATAAAGTCAGATATAGAAATATGTTTACTTACTTTGTTTCCTTCCCACAGTTTCTCAAGGTGGTTGCTTTTACGCAAGATTATTTCCACCAGGAACTCCGAAATAAAACTAGAAGGCAGACATGTCAACGGAAAAAAATCCCAATGCAAAAGTGTAAGATTTGGAGGCAGGCATGTCATTAGATCTATGCTGTGATGACATGTCTGTTTGGGAAGTCCAGAATCAGAATCAGAATCTGAATCAGAATGCAAAAGTCTTAAGAATTGAACATTGGACATTCTTTCAAATGCCCTGTCACTTATCTTCAACTCCATCTTCAACTCTATAAGCTTCAAATCTATGCCTATAACACTTCGACTACCCTGCAAAAAGAACCGAATGATTTTTCTTAATCAAATTTGGTAGGGAGAAATGCAGTGAATGACTAATAGGACAAACTTACTAATGTATCATTTTGTAGTACTTGGCATATATCTCCAACATCAGCCAAAAACTGACGCTGCCCAAGTTCGTGAATGGATTGTTTACGAACAATTTCTCTACCCAAACGTGCTAGCAAATCATGGATCTTTATATATCCCGAATCAACGGATATGAAAGATTTATCAGCTAAAACACGGAGCTGACCTTTCACACCAACAAAACTCCTTGCAAGATACTCTTCCACTTTCTCAATCCGCTCATTGTTGAAAAAGCAAGCTAAATGAAGAAATAAATCTTGATTATCAACGCATAAGGCATCATAACGTAACTTTAAACTACTTTCTATTTCTCCATCAAGTCTACTTCTTAACCTTGGTAGTTGTTCTTCCCACTCATGCTTGAGCATTCCTTTGAAATAAGATCCCATTACCTTTAGTCCTAGAGGGAGATTACCGGCAAATTCTTTAACTTCCCAAGCAAGTTTCTCGAAGCCATCATATGGGGACTTTTGACCAAAAGCATACATGCAAAAGATTTCAAGAGCATCACAGAAACCTGGATACTCAACCTTGTAAATATGGTTAATCCCATGTGCGGTCAATATTCTTTTATCTTGAGTTGTGACAATAATCCGACTTCCAGGACCAAACCAGCTAAGATCTTTCGCCATGGCATCTAGTTGCATCAAATGGTCTACATCATCGAGAACGACAAGCGCTCTCTTGTCTTTTAACCTGTCTGGCGCAACTCCTAAATGATGAATCTTGATATCCTCCTGGTTGATTATTTTAGATAAGAACTCTTCCTGTAACTGCAGTTTCGCGCTATATTCATCAGAACAAGGTCTTGGACAACGTCTTTTGATGTTCTCCATGAAGACACTAAGCTGGAATTCATGAGAGTGTTGGCTAAATAGAACTCTTGCGATGGTGCTCTTACCGATTCCAGAAGGACCCCAAATCCCTATTATCCTCACTTCATTGGAGCCTAAGAGTAAGAACGGCTCCATCTTTTTAATATGAGCTTCCATCCCAACAAAACCTTCGAAATCACTTGATATCACAAAATTAATTAGGTCATTCGAAACATCAGTGGCGATTTCTTCAACCATTGATGCTTCATCATCCCTAACAAGAGAAAAAGATGAATACACAAAGATGAATACATCATTTGAAAATTTACAATATCAAAAACAAAATTGATAAACGGCCATAACCTGCACGAAGTATGACTTTATGTTCAATCTATATCCGGCTTGTAGGACGGTACAAAAATATACCCATATTTTATAAAATTTAAATTTCATAAACAATGTATTCATTTGTGCAGAAACATGTTATTGCCGTTAAACTAGAAACGTCTGGTACTATTCCGTCAAATTTTTGTGTATGTGGATAACACGTATTAGACGAATTTATTTTTAAATCAATTATATTGACACAAAATTGTTTTGATGCCTAGATAAAACAAAATAAAAAAGAATAGATTCAACATATCAACTTACTTCAGGTATGTAAATGGTGCGATATGTTTTTGCAACGCTCTATAGACCAGATTGAACATATCAACATGCTTACGTAGGTAATGGTCGTCTTCCCTCGAAGAGATGATTAAATTTAAGGGGTTTTATTTTATTTTAAATTCTGTATAAAAAATAAACAAATTGTTTGTACATATATAACAAACTTTCAATAAAAACTAACAAACTTTCACATTTTGTTACTAAAAAATAATTCACGTTTTTTTTTTGACATTACACATTTTGTTTTCTAAATTTTTTTAAATCAATAACTTCTTAGGCTTCTATAATTTTAGAAGGAGATCACTCTTAAACGTAAACTCTGTGATGTTTTTGAAACCATTTCTTAAATCATCTTATATCGAAACTGTTTTTTTTTTCTTCTTTTTTTTGTATTTCTCAATACACGTTATATTTTGGATGTATTTGAAAGATAGTAAGTAAAAAGCATGGGGACACAAACCAGTTGCTTGAATGGTAACCAGCTATTGTGGCCACCTTCTCCAAAGCTTGTTTCCACCTCCTAATGTCTTCCTTATCTTTACCCTTACAAGTTTCTCTGAAAACCTTCCCAAAATCTCCGGTCAGCTTCTTTACATCAGATGGGTCTACTTTATAGAAAATAGCCATCACAGTTTGACCCAGCTCCTCCCTGCACTTCATAATCTCCACCAACTCCTCAAGACACCATTTTGAAGAAGCATAGTTCTTAGAGAGCAAGATGATCGCGATCTTAGATCCCCTAATCCCCCGTATGAGTTCGGGACCGATAGATTCTCCTCTCTTGATCCCGTTATCGTTGAATGGTGTGATTCCTTTTCTTTTAAACTCCTTTTGAATGTGACTGAGAAAGTTTTTGCGGATATCTTCCCCTCGGAAGCTCGGAAAGACATCATGTATCCAGACGTGTGAGGAAGAAGATGGAGAAACTGATGAAGAAGATAAAGAAGATGGTGGTGATGTTGGAGACAAAGACGGAGTATCGAATTCTTTGTTTTCTTGATGGAATCTGAGTTTTCGAAAAATGAAGAAGAAACCTATTGCAACAGCAACGATGTTAAGGAAAAGAGAGAAATCCATTTTTGTGGTAGCTAGTGGAGAAAGGATCAGTGTGGAGCAAAGAGACTTTTGTGTGATTGAACAAAGCCACATAAAACGTTGACTCCATTGCGGGACTGAGAGAGAGAGAGAGAGACTTTGTGGAAATAATTTCACGGGTCAAAATAACAGTGCCTAAAGTTGAATGCTCCACCATTCTTTGTAGTGGTTGGGGGTTGAGCAAGGAAGAAACGGAAGTAACTTCAAGGAAAGTAGTTATATTATGGACATACATATGAATGTTGACGAGGTCGCACCTTGACATTTCACAACAAAGAGATCAATCTCCTCAAGAAGCTTCATCCTCGGCTTCAAACCTTATCATTGTTCTTGAGTCGTGCGTAGAAAATTACAAAAAGTAGGTTATGTTAAATGAAAAATTTAATTAAACTATTTTACCAAAAACTTAATTTAATTGACTTGGGATTGCTGATATTTTTGTTTTCGTTTGTTTTTATATTTAAGGAACAGAAAGAATGAATAGTTATGTTGTTCAAACAAAAAAAAGGACAAAAATATGAACATATATTTGCCAACACATTTATATTCTAACCAACATCACACAATGATAATCTTACACTAACACAGAAAAAATGGACATCAACATGAAACTGAGGATTTTAATTACCGAATGAAAATGAGATTTGTTTGGTTTTCACTACTAACATGAGGGAGCCAAGGTTTCTAGAGGACATAGTACTTGCATTTTCAAGTACTTGCTAAAAATTAGTATACTTACAAGTATTTGCTATGTTTTAGTACTTGAAATTATTGAACTATTTTTAAAATTATTATATAATTATTTGTAAATTATTTAATAATGATTTTTAGCAACTTAAACCATCTATATGTGTTTAAGACAACACTAGTTAGTTATAATTCTAAGCTATACAATTTTTATTAAAGAAGCTTTATTTACTCTTAGATATTTTAAGTCGATATATGATAAATATAAAATAAAAAATCTAAAATATTTCTATAATATATCATTTTTAATTTATTTATCATATAAACAAGTAAATTCGATTATAATTTAGAGATTTTTTTCCAAGAGTAAAAACGGATAATAGATCATGTAATAAGTCACGAGTAACAAGCCAACAACGTAAAGTAATTGTTTTCAATTTAGTACTTGCATATTTGTCTTGCACTTGGAAGTAATTGAAATAAACTACTTGATATTCGACTTGAACAAACGAATACCCGACTTTAAGAGTCAAGTACGAATCAAGTAGCGAGTATAAATCGAGTATCAAATAATCGTGTTCATCCCAACTCTTAGTACCACTTTAAATCCTGCATATGTTTTTTCTAATATAAAAATCTTTCTATTAAATATAGGAGATTATAAATAGAGTGTTTTACAAATTCGTTTAGGTCCAGTTCCAAATGAAAAGCCCACAAGTTAATGTAATAAAAATAAACATTAAATGAGACTGAGCAAAGCCCATATAAAGAAACCCAAATTGATGTAGTCATTTGAATTATGTCCGCTAGGCCTGGGCGTTCGGTGTACCATTCGGTTTTGGTTCGGGTGAAGCGGATTTTCGGTGTTTCGGTTGTGGAGAAAGAAACACCATTCGGGTTTTACAACTTTTTGAAATGGTATCGGTTCGGAGCTCTTTGGTATCGGTTCGGTTCGGAAGGGGATGACAAGATCCATGTAAATCCGAAGTATAAATAGATCCGGTTCAAATCCGGTATATTGTAACCAAAGTAACCGAAACAAACAACAGAATAACTGAAAGTAACTCAAATAACTTAAAAATCCAAAACTGAAAACAAAAGCAAATCGTTCAAATAACAACCAAATTCAAACATTCTTCAGTTTTAAACACACCATAACAAACAAAAGGAAAACAAATGCATAAGCATAACAAAGTTCTAAAAAAACAAGTGGTAGTGCAACTCGTTCAAATTACAAACCCGAGCAATCTTCTTGTAAAACTCTTACTCCAAACCTGTTGTATCTTCATTCTCTACAAATGAAAGTTACAAACAGTGTTTAAACTGCACAGTGATTGCTGGAATGACTTGATAGAGACGAATGGAGAGCGTCTAGATGATTTATAATGGCCATTTTCAGTGATTATGGAGTTTCAATCAACGAAGCTTTTGGGAACTAGGGTTCCAACGCCGAAGAGAAGAGGAAAAGACGAGATTGAATCGAGGAGTCGACATATGTATATGTGTGCTTTCATTAAACTGGTTATATCCGGTTATAGATTCGGATAACGGTTTGAAACCGACCCGACCCGACCTCCGAAATATTGACGTTATAAAGCCCAATAGGTTTTTTCTCACAACTGTTACCGATCCATAACCGAGAATTCGGTTCGGTTAGAAGTTCGGTGTTCGGTTTTAGTTAAAAAAGCCCAGGCCTAATGTCCGCATGTCACCAGTGTGATTGGAGTGAATAACTCAAAAGAGTATAGCTAGAAACATCGTCACATGCAGCCGATCGAGAAAGAGGTTCCAATATATCGTCTCATGTAATGTTCAACCGTTTCTGCACTTCTATTCTTCTCTTTTAGATTAATAATTTCATGTTACAACTCAAAACTCATCAGCTAAAAATGCCGTCGTCCACAACTCGAATTTACAGCCAAACTGTTAAAGCCGCTTATGTTCCAACATACAGTTTCTACACTTTCAATGTACATGAAGTCATGAGCTTTGTAAGGAACAATATGTTCTCTCTTTTTTTAAAGGTCAATTTGTTGACTCAAAAATATGTTCTTTGAGGTTTTTTCTTAAGTTCGGACTCGAGGTCCTTTACAAGTTAGGGTACATATGAGGTTAAATAAGAAACTTTTACAATTTTTGTACCCAATTTTTTTTCTTTTTACAATTTAGAGGTGTTATATGAAAACTACATTTTTCCAAACATCGTGCTTTCGAATAACATCCCTTGCGAGGAGACCCATTGATTGGATAGCCTAACAAATTGATTTTCAGAAACTACAAATCAGTTTGATTCTTACCCCACCAAAAAGTTTGATGTATTTACGTGTGTACGAACACGGGATTCAGATTTTTGGTCTGATAAATACTACTCCATCCATTTGATTTTAAATGTAGTTTTAAATTTAGATACACAAATTATTTTTCTTCGATAATTTTCAAATGAAAACATCACTACTTATACATTTAACCACATTTCAACAAATAAAAAATAAATTAGAGAATATAAAAAATCATCTAGTGTATAATCAATAAATTTTACATTGAAATTTTAAAACAACACTTATGTAACATCCCGATTTCTGGTATATGTGAAAAATCTTGAGAGAATTGCTTTGACTACTTACGTTACCAAAATGTTGTTGGGTTTGTGATGAGTTCATGTTCAACTCTCTATTACCGATTAGTACGATATTGTTCACTTGGGCCTAAGAGACTGACCCGCATGGATTTACTTTTTGGGCTCCTTCTCGAAGGGCCTCGTACTAATCAGAGTTTGACTTCTTTTTATATATTAGATATTTCTTGTCTAAACTTTCATTGTGAGATTTTGTTTGATATCTCACATTCTCCCCCTCAAACAAAGGACCACACTCATCTCATATGTTTTTCCTTTAGTGAATCATCTTGGCACCATCTTGTACTAGTAATCGTAGGGTTTCCCTTGAGAATGTTTCTCCCAAAACATCACAGATCCCATGATCTTCTGAATAGTTTCTGCCACATACCTCATCTTCCGACTTGAAGGGTCTCATTCCTACTTGAAGGGTATTTTTGTCTTCTTGCAGAACTTCGTCATACCGCTCTGATACCAATTCAAGATCTCTAGAAACAAAGAAATTATAAGAATAACTTTTTTATTAGCTTTTGAAACTACTCAAAACTAAAGCTTTCAATGCTTATTTTAGATCTTTTATGATCTACTCTCTTAGATCTTGTGGAACACCTCTCCATGAGACCTATATTTATTGTGTATGACAATTCTCTTTAACATGTGGGATATGGAAAACACAAAATAACCTAAATAGAAAATTCATTTTCCTATTTCTATATTTCCTTTTTGTGTTTATCATAAGTTAAAAGCTTCGATCAAAGCTTAAGTTGAAGATTCAATCCTGGTGGATATGAAGCAAGAGTTCACGACACAAGATGGTCGACGTGAATAAGGCTCCATGCACGAAAGACTCTAGATCTGCATCCATCCAATGTCCAATGTTGATCTCGACAAACTATACAGTTTGGTCGATGAAGATGAGGGTGTTACTCTGTGTTCATGATGTGTGGGACACAATAAAACTTGGTTCTGATTATCAAAATAAGAACGATGTTGCGATTTCTCTTTTGTTTTAGTCAGTTCTCGAGTCATTGATTCTCCAGGTGGAAAAAAACCCGCATCAAAAGAGATCTAGAATGCCATCAAGTCACGACACCTTGGAGTTGATCATGTAAGGGAGGCAAGACTACAAACGTTGATGACGGAGTTTGATAGGTTGAAGATGGATGATAGCGATACCGTAGATGATTTTGTGGCGAAAATAACAGGTCTAGCATCCAATGCAGCCTCGTTGGGAGAAAACATAGAAGAGTCCAAGATGGTTAAGAAGTTCTTGAAGGGTCTTCCAAGGCACAAGTACATCCAGATTTTAGAGTCCTTAGAAAAAGTCATAGACCTCAACTAGGCGGATTTTGAGGATATAGTTGGAAGGTTAAAGGCGTACGAGGAGCGTGTAGGAGAAGAAACTCAGAAAGTAGACCAAGGAAAGCTCATGTTTTAAGATAATAATCACCATAGTCAGAGGAGTTATGGAGATTTTGTGGTATAGTTAGAGGACGTAATGGAAGAGACAGAGGCCGAGGTATGTTATACAACCAAAATCATGTGTCACACACCGACGTCAAAAACTCGAAAAATGATCGATCAAAGGTGATATGTTGGAGATATGACTAGTCGGGTCACTATGCAATTGTTTATCCCGATAAATCAGTGAGTGAAGAATCAATAGACTAACTTGAATGAGACACAAGGGTTTGATGCACTCTATGTACAGAAGGTGGTTTTCTTGAATGAAGACAAGGTAATTCCGAATAATCTTGATATCAACAAAGACAATGCAAGTGTTTGGTATTTAGATAATGGAGCAAGCAATCACACAACGGGAAACAAGGAGTTCTTTTCGAGTTTGAATCTTAACACCAAAGGGAAGGTGAAGTTTGGTGATGGATCGTGTGTTGATATCGTAGGAAAGGGGGTTGTTACTTTTGTGTGCAAGACTAGAGAAAAGAAGACACTCAAAGACATATATTACATACACAACCTGAAGCACAACATATTAAGTCTTTGTCAAGAAACAGAAAATGGATGTGAGTTTAACATGAAATATGTCTATTTAACACTCATAGATTTGTGTGGCGGGTTTCTTGTACGTGTAACAAGATCTCCAAACCGTCTCTACAAGACCCCAATGAAGATTAGTTATCAGCAGTGTTTACATGTCAGGGATGAAGATGCTACATGAAGGTGGCATGCTCGACTAGGACATATAAGCTATGGCGTGATGAACAACATGGTGAAGAAGGAGATGGTCGTAGGAATGGCGAGTGTAACACACAAAAAAGTGTGTGTGACGCATGTCTAGCAGGGAAGCATATTAGACATTCATTCCCGACCAAAGCCATGTTTTGTGCGACGAAGACGTTGGAGTTGATCTATGAAGAGAATCAAAAGCCATGAATGTCTCATATCGAAGAAACCTAATATCAAGCACTTGAGAATATTCGGTTGTGTAGCACACGTGAAGATATATGTGACTCATCTAAAGAAGAAGAAGAATGAGGAATTTTATCGGTTCAAAAGATTTAAGGAAAGCCTTGAGACCTTTCACACCGATAGAGGAGGATAGTTTATCTCATCCAAGATCAATCTATCACAAGAATGGGTTGAATCCATGGTAGCCGAGTTGGAGTCTACCACAAGAAATAAGACGTTGGAGCTTGTAAGGAAAGGAGAAGAAAATCGAGTGTATGTGTTACACAAGGCTTTATATGGGTTACGCCAACCCTCTAGAGCATGGAATGTGAAACTCGATCAAGTTCTAAAGGAGATAAAATTTGAGAAGTGCACGAAGGAGCCATTAGTGTACCGCAAGAATGAAGAAGGAGACTTCATGTTGTGTGACACAAAATGGAAGCGTGTAACTTGTTATGTAACACAACTATGGAAGTGTGTAACACGACTCACATAGCAATGGGGTTGAGTTTAAATATCTCAAAGGGTGAAGATGAACCAGAGAAAATGCTACGGATTTCAGAAAAATAATAAAATGTTTGAGGTATCTGCTTCACACAAGACCTGACTTGTGTTACGCAGTGGGCGTACTGAGTAGATACATGCACAATCCAAGAGACTCTCATGGACAAGCCATCAAGCACATTCTGCGGTATGTGAAAGGAACAACAAACTTTGATATGTTCTTCAAAGAGATGGGTCAAGGAGTGTCATCATTTATAGTGACAACAGTCACAACATTGATGTCGATGACGGGAGTCAGAACATGCATTCTATTACGGTTCATCACTGGTTACTTGGACATCAGAGAAGCAACAAATGACTGCATTGTCATCATGCAAAGCAGAGTTCATGGCATCAATGGAAGCAGCAAAGCAACTATATGGATCAAGGAATTGTTTAGTGAGATACTAAGTGAAGAAGGCGAGAGAGTCAGACTTAGGATCGACAAAAAATCAACCATTGCTCTAACCAAGAATCTGGTTTTCCATGGTAGAAGTAAACACATACTTTCAAGATATAATTTCATTTGAGGGTGTGTGGAGAATGGCAAATCGAAGTGGAGCATGTGTCGGGTGTTGAGCAGAAGGCCGATATCCTTACCAAGGATTAAGTTCAAGCAAATGAGGAGCTTAATTGGAGTTCAAGAAATTGATCTCCTTAATTCAAGTTGAAATTAAGGGGGTGATTGTTGGATAATTTCAAGCTTGTGGAAACTTAACATATTAATAAGTGTTTAATATGTTAAGATAAACAAGTGCGCTTACATTTTCGGGCACATATCCTTTTGGAACTCTAGAGTGAAGCATTTTTGACCTAGAGTAGTAGAAGTATAGGTGACCTATCAGAAAATGATTTGCGGTATTGTGCGAGTAAGGCCAAAGCACAAGGAAATGTCCTTTGGAGCCTTAGAAAATTAACGCACCCCCCATCTCATAGAATGAGACCCACGAGCCGAGAAAGCGGGCGTGGGAGGCCCATTAGTTGTAGGCGGTCGCGGTGTTACAAGTGGTATCAGAACTGGTTAGCCATCTCGGTTGATCCACAAGATGCCTTGAGACATGTTGTGGTGCGCAATGGGGGTGTTTCGTTCTATAAGTAGTGGTAAACTGTAACATCCCAAATTTTGGTTTATGTGGGAAAGTTTTAAGAGAATTGATTTGGTTACCTAGGTTGCCAAAGTGCATTTACATTTTCGAGCATACATCCGTTTAGTACTCACGAGTTACGTGTGCTTTAACTGTAGTAGTAAAACGATGGGTGACTTATCGAGCAGTGATTCGTGATATTAAGCGAGTGATGCCAAAATACGAGAAAATGTCATGTGGTGATTGAAATGTTAGTAAATAAGACTAATGAGCTTTGAAAAATTAACGCACCACCCATGGCACGAAATAAGGCCCACAACCAAGAAAGCGGGTGTGAGATACTCGTTAGTCATGTGCGGTTGAGACGTTATAACTTATTTTAAAACAAAAAAATTACTCTACAACAACAATTAAAATGAAATGGAAAGAGTATAGAGTATCTTTTGAGAACACATTTTCAATAATAAGTATACTTCGCAATATAAAACCAAGAATCTAAAAATTTGGTTTAAATGAAATAATTAAGCAAAGATTCTCAAAAAGGATAATATAGAATGACCACAAGCTCTTTTTGGGGAGAATTAATGCATATCTAATATTTCCTCTTTAATTACTAACAAAATCTGTATAGCTAAAAATGATTAGAGTACAACGTGGTTTAGGAAAAAGATTGAGATAAAGCAAGTCTTTCCATATAGTACAGTTTCTTTGTCTTCTTGCATGAATCAGACTCTATCAATGATATTGGCAGGTCTTAGTAGAAATAGTACCAAAGGCTACCACTCCTCTATGATCTAAAACCTTTTTATTATTTTATTAATTATATATTTAATTCATAGTTATGGCACCCCAAAAAAGTACGAAATTATTGCAGTTTTGGATCTTTATGAATCCTCTGCCTATTGTGGAGGCTTTTGATTCCCTTGAAGCAATCAATGACCTCTCTGTCTCTCATTTGCCAGCAAAGAGAGATTGTTTAATGTTGTTTATGGTTCACATTTTTATACATCACATTTTCACTGAATCTTCCTCTGCTTTTCTCAGGTAATTAAATTCTCTCCCACTCTCTCTCTCCCTATCTCTATCTCTACTTTCTTTTGGTCTTAAGATAAAATGTTGGAGTATTTTCATGGTTTCAGTAGGAAGAATACCATTTAGTTGCATCTAGAAGCAGAAATATTTAGGAGTAGGGTTTTGTTGTAACAATGGAAGGGGGAGAAGAGTTTCAAGAAGAAGATGTGTGGTCAGTTTTGAGAGAAAAGGAAACTCCAGGTCCTCAAATGAGAATTTCCAAAAGTAAAAATCTCTTCTCTGCCGCTTCTTCATCTTCTGTAAGGTACATTCCTAAGGGCAACGAGGTCTCAGGGGCAAAACAGTCATCTGCTCCAATGAATGTTCCTGACTGGTCCAAGATTTATGGGAATACGAAGAGCACCAGAAGCAACCATTTGCATTCGTGGGCCACTCATGATGAAGGTGATGATGAAGACTCAATGGTTCCTCCACATGAACTGGTGGCAAGAAGGCTTGCAAGAACGCAGATCTCATCTTTCTCCATGTGTGAAGGAATCGGAAGAACACTCAAAGGAAGAGATCTCAGCAAAACAAGAAATGCTGTCTTAACCAAGACAGGTTTCTTGGAATCCAACGGCACATCCACATCAACACCACCCTAGTTATGTCATGGTATGGAGAGCATGATCAATATCTCATAACTCTCTTTACCACCATACCATCTCATTATCATGAATTTAAACCTAAACTTTATGGTATCCACTTGATTTATTTAAAATGTATTGTTATTGTCGTTATCATCATGTAGGGAAGCATGACTCTACCAATATGGTTGAGTTCTCTTTCTTTTTTGTTGTTGTTAGGTTTTTGGATTTTTTAGATAAGTATGATGACGATGAGGATGACTTGTCAAGCCCATGCATGGGACCCAAATCATTTTTTCTTATGTTGTCTTGAATTTGTATTTGTAGTTAAGCTTAAAGATAATAATTTTCGGAAAACGGCATATCCTTTGGAACCTTTGATAATTAATTTTGAGAACTCCTCGATCTACTCGCCATTTGCTGGGCACGATCAAGGAGAAAATGTTGGTGATGATACTAACATTTTTGGTCCGACATATTCGTACCATATTGCTCATTAGCATTTTTTTTTTGGCGATGCTCATTAGCTTCTTATTTTTTGGCGACGCTCATTAGCTTCTTATTTTTTGGCGACGCTCATTAGCTTCTTATTTTTTGGCGATGCTCATTAGCTTTCACTTTTCATTGCTGTATAAGTCCTTCAAGTAGAGATGGTGTGCTAGGTGATGGGTATCTTTTACCCATTTCGGTTTTGAGTTTTGGATATTTAGTTTGAAATTCTCTTACAACTGAAAATCATTTTGTTTTGTTTGAAATCTGTTTAATTTTTTAAAATGATTAATTCATTTTTAAAATTACATTTAGAATATAAATCTATGATAACAGCCAAGTAATGGTAGCACGATGATAATCTCTTGGGACTTGGCATGTAATCACATTGGATCCGAGTTTGATTTTTTTAGGATATAAATTATCACTGGTTGATAGTCTAAATTTGGTTTTTGTCTAAATGGTTAATTGGAAGGTATTCCATACTCGGTTCAGGCAGTGTGGTAGACAATCTATTATGTATCACTAAATGTGTTATTTCCGAAGCCGACCGGATCCGCCGACGCCGACCGGATCCGCCGACGCCGACCGGATCAGCCGACATGATATATCAAAAAAAAATTATGATAACAAATTTTTTACTTAAAGGACTATAGTACGATTTATTTTCAAACTAATATGTCAGTAACTGCACTATGGTTGGTCTTTGGTTCAATTTATTAACAAAACATATCAGGTTATAAACATAACTTGTTCGTTCAATCTTCATCAAATGTTTCTTTACTTCAAGTAAAAATTCAGTTCTGTTCTATACTTCCATCCTATCTACATTCTCACTTAGAGTCAGCTTTACTAGCGAGTAGTAGCAACTAGCAACGCTGTTACGTGAATGATAGTTTGTCCTGTGGATTTATGGTAGAAAACAAGTCTTACCATCTACAAAAATTATTGAGATTCATGTGGCCATGTAAAAGTTTTAAGTAATAATCTTATCTAACCTTTCAGTTTTTGAATTATATAATTATGTATATTAGATTTTATAAAAAAGAAGGCTGAAGGCCATCGTTTCATTGATATATATGCCCAAAACCAACCCTCTTTATACATAATCTACTAGATTTTACACTCGCGCTACGCGCGAGTCTGCATTTATAATTTAGTTTACTTTTTATCAAAAGTTTAATTTACAAATTATAATTATTTCTAAAAATTTATTTTCATGAAAATGGTTTTAAAATATGTTTTTTTCTACTTTTATTTGCTTACAAAACTGTAAATTTAATTTGATTATTATTTAGTATTTGTTTATATTATAAATTATGTATAACTATTTATATTATTTAAAGATATTTTTTCTGGTTATTATTTGATAGATTGTTGAATGCATATAAAGATGGTACTATTATAAATATTTTATTATATTTTTTTTTAATTTGGATGAAATAAAAAATAATCTATAAGCAAAATGTTTAAATTTTCTATTTACTTATCAAAGTTATATCATAAATGTGTGATTACTATATATTTATTATATGCTCGTATATACTTGAAATACTTTTGTTTAGTTATGTTTATATAATAAGATATTATAGATATTTTAATTAATTTTAATTAATTATACTTTTGTAAATGTACTATTTGAGATTAAAAATTTCTAGATATTTTTAGGTTCATTAGCGAGAAGTAAGATAGGTTTGTGAACAATACTTTTCATCAATTTCTTTGTGGAAATTGGTAGATAATTAAAGAATAACATAAATAATTGACCCACTGAGTAGAAAATGCAAAATAATGATTATTAAAAAGTTTAAAGATAAGAAGAACTATGAACTTAGGAGAAACATGCTCACTCTTATTAATACCACACTATTGGCTATAACATTTGCTGTACTTGTATGACAATTATAATTCTCATTGTTGATGAGGATCCGCTTTCCAAGGAAAATTATATAAAGGAAAGATATCATTAGAACCAGATAACAAAGTCTTATATCTTTATATAGAGAGTAATGAAGATTTTTACCATATCGATCCTTGCTCTTGTCAACCGTTTGATTAAATTTGGGATAAGAATGAATCATAAATTTTACCTCTCAATATCATGGTGAGCATGATCTACATGTATAAAAATTGTTTATCTAATGAAAAATTAATGAGAAGTCACCTTGTAGATTGTTTTGTTAATAATGACCAAGTTCATAATCTTGCATAGACTATATCAGCTTTTAAATTTACCTTGTAATAGCCTATTCGATTAGATAGTTGAATGCGTAGATTTTTCCTGTAAAAATTTGTGTCAATACATAATATATAATATGTTTCATAAACATGTATATTGGTAAGGACTAAATAAACATCCTTATTCCTTTTGATTAGTGAAAAACAACTCAAACCTCATAACCAAAGCACCCCTTTGATGTTACATTTTTCCCAAAATATGAGTACTCTAATAATAATTTTATTCTTATTAAAACCTTTTTAAAGTCAACGAACACCAAAGAAGCAAAAATCAATCATTATTAAATCTTTCTTTTCTTTCTTTATTATCTCTCTTATTCTCTCATGGAACTTTATACAGTTATTTATAGTCACACTAATACTTTATACATAGCTTTTTCTTGTATTATATAATAAGTGAATTTTTGTAGTTGTTTTTGTTTTTTTTTTACTTTAACTATTTTAATATTAGTTTACATTTTGAAGAATTATGAAAATTGAATTGTTACTATAAGGTTTGGCTGTTTGCTATTTTGATCTTAATGCATTAGCAGTTAAAAAAAAGAAAGTTTCATTATGAAGAAGCGATTGTCTTTTGATATTGCCATATCATAATTTAATTTGTCTTAAGACATAACTTAAAAAAAAACTTTCTACTATTTTTTTTCTTACATAGAGTTTTAAAATGTTAATTTCACATTTGATATACAATATGCCAATTCCTTATATATATTGATCATATATTTGTGATCGTCTACCTCCAATACTGTTATTATACTATTATTCACGTTTTTTTGCAATTTCACTTATTTCACATTTTTATCAAAATGATTTCATTTAATGATTTTTATTTGTATAAGTTTAATATTAATTTTTATTTTATTTTCTAAGAAAAATTTTCTGGTAATCTTAATACGTTTAAAATAATAAATAAAATAGTGACTCAAAATATATTTCTTGGTGCTTTAAAATATATGGACATTTTTAATGACTAATAGCCTCGACTTAAATCTAGCATATTTTGTTTTTTGAATATTTAATAGAATATAGCCAAAAATTTTAAATCGTGTGTTTTTTTCGACTAAATCATGTGTTTTAAATTTATAAAGTTATAATTGTTTGAAAGTCTTGAATTTTTAAATAATTACTATTCTGTTAGTTAATTTTATGTTAAATTTCGTATTTTATCATAGATATTAAGTTAATATATTTATTATATTTTGTTTTTTCTTGTTAACCTTATTTGATATTGATGTATAAGTTTTTTTGAAATAAATATTTTTTTAGCAATGTTGGCACTTTTATGAATAAAAATTTAAAATTGTGACTTGTCATATTTTAATTGGTCGTTTAACATCTTATGTGGATGCTCGCAATGGCGTATAGCCTCAACTTTTATATAATATAGATTATTCAAAAACAAAATCACACATAATGTAACACCAGTTTTTGAAGAATAAAATTTAACATTCATTCAAAAAAAATATTATATATAGTGATGACTTGGTCATGCAGTAGCTGATGCAACAACGTAGAGAGGGAACATGCGATAAATCACACTATCATTTGATTCAGCAATATCGGTGTTGATCAATAAGAAACAACTCAAAAACCATAAGTAAACCACCATTGGTGATGTTACGTGCTTCCCAAAAGTGAACTACTCTAGCATGAAATTCATTCTTATTAAACCCTTTTGTAAGATCATCGAAAACCAAAGAAGAAGCACAAACAACCATTGTGTAAATATTTCTTTTCTTTTTTAGTCTCTCTCTTTGTCAAAGTAAATCTTGAAAACTCTTTGATGTTTAGACAAATATTTATAATCACCCTAATACTTCATATATTAGAAAGTTTCTTATTTTATATATTAAGTGAATTTCCATTTTTAAAATGTTTAGTTTTTGTTATTTAACATCAATTTTCCATTTTATTTTGGTATAAATGATACTTTGGATTTATTATACTTAAAAGGACAAAATTTGTATTTTGACATAATTTATTATCTTTAAAATGTCAATATTACCAGAAATTGTTTATTTCAAAATAAAATAGAAATCAATATCAAATATGGTAAAATTACAAAAATAAAACCATTATATAATTTAACTTAATACATAACTGATTTTCGAAATATGACGAATTATTATATTTTTTAAAATGTTAATATTTCCAAAATTATATTAAAAACGAAATTAAAATTTAATTTTGATTTTCCTTTTTACTTTAAAAATTAACATTTTTAAGCAAGTTGTAAAATACTAATATTACTAAAACATTTTTATTATACTTAAGAAGACAATAATGTTTTGTTAATATTACAATTTACTTTTGATTTTCATTTTTACTTTAAAATTAACATTTTTAAGAAAGTTGTAAAATATTAATATTTATTTTGTTAGTTTAAATTATATATGGAACACTAATTTCGTTTTTAATATAATTTCTGAAATATTAACATTTTTTATATTTTCAAAAATCAGTTTTGTATTAAGAAGACAATAATGTTTTATTAATATTACAATTTACTTTTGATTTTCCTTTTTACTTTAACAATTAACATATATAAGCAAGTTGCAAAATATTAATATTTATTTTGTTAGTTTAAATTATATATGGAACACAAATTTCGTTTTTAATATAATTTTGAAAATATTAACATTCTAAAAAAGTATAATATATTTTCAAAAATCAGTTATGTAGTAAATTAAATTATGTAATGTTTTAACTTATGTAAATTTACTATATTTGATATTGATTTATATTTTATTTTGAAATAAACAATTTTTTGATAATATTGACATTTTAAAGATCATAAATTAAGAAGATGATTTGTCATATTATGATTAGTCGTTTAACATCCTATGTGGACGTTTTTAATGCCTTATAACATCAACTTTTATATAGTATAGATTCTAAAATTGTTGGAAATTATTGTTTTTCAATATAATTATAATTGTTAATTATAATTATAATTATTTTCGAAATATATAATATATTAAGTTAAGTTATATATAATGTTTTTATTTTTGTATTTTCAAAAATCAGTTATGTAGTAAGTTAAATTATGTAATGTTTTAACTTATGTAAATTTACTATATTTGATATTGATTTCTATTTTATTTTGAAATAAATAATTTTTTGATAATATTGACATTTTAAAAATCATAAATTAAGAAGATGATTTGTCATATTATGATTAGTCGTTTAACATCCTATGTGGACGTTTTTAATGGCTTATAGCCTCAACTTTTATATAGTATAGACTAGATTTTATACTCCCGCTACGCGCGAGTCTGCATTTATAATTTAGTTTAGTTTCTATCAAAAGTTTAATTTACATATTATAATGATTTCTATTGATTTTATTTTTATGAAAATGTTTTAAAAATATGTTTTTGTAATTTTATTTGCTTACAAAACAGTAATTCTAATTTTATTACTATTTAGTATTTGTTTATATTATAAATTATGTATAACTATTTATATTATTTAAAGATAAATTTTCTGGTTATTATTTGATAGTTTGCTGAATGCATATAAATATGGTACTATTATAAATATTTTATTATACTTTTATTTATTTTTTAATTTGGATGAAATAAAAAATTAATCTATAAGCATGATGTTTAAATTTTCTATTTACTTATCAAAGTTATATTAGAAATGTGTGATTCCTATATATTTATTATATGCTCATATATACTTGAAACACTTTTGTTTAATTATGTTTATATATATATATATATATATATATATATATCTTATAGATATTTTAATTAATTTTAATTAATTATACTTTTGAAAATGTACTGTTTGAGATTAAATTTTTTTAGATATTCTTAAGTTTATTGTTGTAGCGAGAAGTAAGATATGTTTGTGAACAATACTTTTCATCATTTTTTTGTGGAAATTGGTAGATAATTAAAGAATAATATAAATAATTGGTCTACTGACTAGAAAATGCAAAATAATAATTAGTAAAAAATTTAGAGATAAGAAGCGCTATGAACTTAGGAGAAACATGCTCACTCTTATTAATACGACACTGTCGACTATAACATTTGTTTTACTTGTGTGGCAATTATAATTCTCATTATTGATGAGGACCAACTTTCCAAGGGAAATTATATAAAGGAAAGATATCATCAGATCTTGATAACAAAGTCTTATATATTTATGTAGAGAGTAATGAAGTTTTTATAATATCGGTCTTTGCTCTTAACAACCGTTTGATTAAACTCGGTATAAAAATAAATCATAAAGTTTTACCTCTCAGTATCATGGTCAGCATGATCTACATGTATAAAAATTGTTTGTCTAATGAAGAATTTGTGAGAAGTCACTTTGTAGGTTGTTTTGTTAATAATGACAAAGTTCATAATCTTGTATAGACTACATGAGCTTTTAATTTTTCCTTGTAATAGCCTATTTGATTAGATTTTTCCTGTAAAAATTTGTGTCAAACATAATATATAGTATGTTTCATAAACATATATATTGGTAAGGGCTAAATAAACATCCTTATTCCTTTTGATTAGTGAGAAACAACTCAAACCTCATAACCAAACCACCCCTTTGATGTTACATTTTTCCCAAAACATGAGTCATTTTAATAATAATTTCATTCTTATTAACACCTTTTTAAAGTCATCAAACACCAAAGAAGAAGTAAAAATCAATCATTATTAATTCTCTCTTTTCTTTCTTCGCAATCTCTCTTATTCTCTTATGGAACTTTATATAGTTATTTATAGTCATATTAATACTTTATATATAGATTTTTTGTATTATATAATAAGTGAATTTTTGTAGCTGTTTTAGTTTTTTTTTATTTTAACTATTTTAATATTAATTTACATTTTGAAGAATTATGAAAATTTATTTTTTACTATAAGGTTTGGATGTTTGCTATTTTAATCTTAATGCATTAGCAGTTAAAAAAAGAAAATTCATTATGAAGAAGCGATTGTCTTTTGATATTGTCATATCATAACTTAACATGTCTTAAGACACAACTTAAAAAAAACTTTCCACTATTTATTTTGTTCTTACATAAAGTTTAAAATGTTAAATTCACATTTGATATACAATATGTCATTTCCTTATATATATTGATCATAAATTTCACTTATTCACTTAATTCACATTTTTTATAAAATTGATTTCTTGTAGTGATTTTTATTTGTATAAGTTTAATATAAATTTTTATTTTATTGTCTAAGAAATATTTTTTGGTAATCTTAATACGTTTAAAAATATAAATAAAATAGTGATTCAAAATATATTTCTTGGTGCTTTAAAATTGTTGGAAATTATTGTGTAAAACTCACTTAGTATGACAGCAGAACTCCTCTCCATTTGGGACCTTGTATGCCAAACGTGAAGAGAAAGCATAAAAGCCTCACATTTCAAAAAAAGAAGAAGAAGAAATCATATGCATGAAAATAACTATTGCTTTAGATCATCAGAGATGTTTAGACTTTTATTCGTTAATATCCCTTTTGTTATCGCAACTTGGCAAGTATGCAACTAATTGATCAATCAACTCAACGAGAAACTACCCCCAATTGGGGCTTTACAAGGGCTCATTTATTTGTGTCGGACCATCAAAGAGTATTTCAACGTCTGTCCGACATTGGAGGTCTCTGTGTTTTCCTTTTTTACGATTCCAAAATAAATCTCCATCGCGATTTGGTCAATTCTCTCGAATCAACGAGAAAGCCATTTTCTCAAAAAAAAAAAGAAGAAGAAAAAACGTCTGTCCGACACATTAGATAACAAAACATGTTACATTAAAGATGTGAAAATGACTTTTCTTCTAACCAGGGCTCAACATTTTATCTGTTAATTTTTATTCGATTTGTTATTCATTTCCATTCGATCTGAAAATTCCGAATATAAGTCTTTGAAGCAAAATAAATATTAAAACTAATGTTTATTAAAAGCAAAGCAAATCACAAATACTAAAAAAATTAGACTCGAGTATTCGCTCTACTATGATTTTATACAAGTATATATATAATTAAATATATAATTTTAAATCTATAAATTTTATAATTATTATTTTAACATAGAATTTTATTAATTTTATAAAATTACTTATAAAGTATTAAATTAAGAAAGGAATATATTTTTTTACAAATTTCCAAAGTTTTATGTTTTATAAAAAATAAATATTTTTTAAAATTTGTGGAGCATATAGTTTTTCTAGTCTTTACTTTTTTCATTTAAATATTACGTAAAATATATTTTGAAAACAATTTCGTATAGTTTTACAAAAATTTGTTTGTATTGAACAAAGTCGATGAAATATCTGTAAATATTCGCAAATATCTATAATTATTTGGATATTCGGAAAATGGATATCAGTATTTTTTGAAGTAGCAAATCGAAAAATTAGATATTCGCTAACTACGAAGCAAATCACAAATACTAACAATTATAGTATTATACCTTCCTACCCCTACTTTTAACCTACACAAATTAAGTATATGCCTGTGAAGCTCAAACCATTGAAAGATAGTCACTGCATCATTACTGAGAGCATTTCTTGAAATAGCGCGCAAAATTAAACATGTTGATCCTTGACTAAAGAATATAACAATGCTCTTTAGTATTGGAGATAGTAAAGAATAACATGTATCTTCGGAGAAGTACTGGATCTGGGAAAGCAAAACCTGACTACAAAACTCATGTCTTCATCTATATTATAAGTTATCTTGCGGTTAAGTATTATAGTAATACTAGATTTTATACTCGCGTTACGCGCGAGTCTGTATTTATAATTTAGTTTAGTTTTTATCAAAAGTTTAATTTACAAATTATAATGATTTCTATAAATTTTATTTTTTGAAAATATTTTGAAAATATTTTTTTAGACTTTTATTTGTTTACAAAACTGTAATTTCAATTTTATTACTATTTAGTATTTGTTTATATTATAAATTATGTATAACTATTTATATTATTTAAAGATACATTTTCTGGTTATTATTTGATAGATTGCTGAATGCATATAAAGATGGTACTATTATAAATATTTTATTATACTTTTATTTATTTTTTAATTTGGATGAAATAAAAAATTAATCTATAAGCATGATGTTTAAATTTTCTATTTACTTATCAAAGTTATATCATAAATGTGTTATTGCTATATATTTATTATATGCTTATATATACTTGAAATAATTTTGTTTAATTATGTTTATATATATATATATATATATATATATCTTATAGATATTTTAGTTAATTATATTTTTATAAATGTACTGTTTGAGATTAAAAATTTCTAGAGATTCTTAAGTTCATTGTTGTAGCGAGAAGTAAGATAGGTTTTTGAACAATTCTTATCATCAATTTCTTTATGGAAATTGTTAGATAATTAAAGAATAACATAAATGATTGGTCCATTGATTAGAAAATGCAAAATAATGATTAGTAAAAAGTTTAAAGATAAAGAAGAACTATGAACTTAGGAGAAACATGCTCACTCTTATTAATACCACACTATTGGCTATAACATTTGCTTTACTTGTGTGGCAATTATAATTCTCATTGTTGATGAGGACCAACTTTCCAAGGAAAATTATATAAAGGAAAGATATCATCAAAACCTGATAACAATGTCTTATATTTTTATATAGAGAGTAATAAAGTTTTTACCATATCGGTCTTTGCTCTTGTCAACCGTTTGATTAAACTCGGGATAAAAATAAATCATAAAGTTTTACCTCTCAATATCATGGCCAGCATGATCTACATGTATAAAAGTTGTTGGTCTAATGAAGAATTTGTGAGAAGTCACCTTGTAGGTTGTTTTGTTAATAATGACCAAGTTCATAATCTTGTATAGATTACATCAGCTTTTAAATTTTCCTTGTAATAACCTATTCGATTCGATAGTTGAATGCATAGATTGTTCCTGTAAAAATTTGTGTCAAACATAATATATAGTATGTTTCATAAACATATATATTGGTAAGGGCTAAATAAACATCCTTATTTCTTTTGATTAGTGAGAAACAACTCAAACCTCATTACCAAATCATCGCTTTGATGTAACATTTTTTCCAAAACATTAGTCACTCTAATAATAATTTCATTCTTATTAAAACCTTTTTAAAGTCATTGAACACCAAAGAAGAAGCGAAAATCAATCCTTATTAAATCTCTATTTTCTTTCTTCATTATCTATCTTATTCTCTCATGGAACTTTATACAGTTATTTATAGTCGCACTAATACTTTATATATAAATTTTTTTCTTGTATTATATAAAATTGAATTTTTGTAGTTGTTTTCACTTTTTTACTTTAACTATTTTAATATTAATTTATATTTTGAAGAATTATGAAAATTTATTTTTTACCATAAGATTTGGATGTTTGCTATTTTGATCTTAATGCATTAGCAGTTAAAAAAAATTATTATGAAGAAAAGATAGTCTTTTGATATTGTCATATCAAAACTTAACCTGTCTTAAGACATAACTTAAAAAAAAATTACTATTTATTTTTTCTTACATAGAGTTTTAAAATGTTAAATTCACATTTGATATACAAGTTGTTCAAGTTTTTCTGCAATTTCACTTATTCACTTATTTCACATTTTTATCAAATTGATTTCTTTTAATGATTTTTATTTGTATAATTTTAATATTAATTTTTATTTTATTGTCTAAGAAACATTTTTTGGTAATATTAATACGTTTAAAATAAGAAATAAAATAGTGACTCAAAATATATTTCTTGGGGCTTTAAAATAATATATGGAAATTTTTAATGACTAATAGCGTCAACTTAAATATAGCATATTTTGTTTTGTGAATATCTTAATAGCATATAGCCAAAAAATTTTAAATCATGTGTTTTAAATTTATAAAGTTATAATTGTTTGAAAGTCTTGAATTATAAGTAATTACTCTTTTGTTAGTTAACTTATGTTAAATTTTTTATCATAGATATTAAGTTAATATATTTATTATATTTTGTTTTTTTATTAAACTTATTTGATATCAATGTATAATTTTTTTTTGAAATAAATATTTTTGTAGCAATGTTGACACTTTTATGAATAAAAAATTAAAATTGTGGCTTCTCATATTTTAATTGGTCATTTAATATCTTATGTGGATGCTTGCAATGGCTTATAACCTCAACTTTTATATAGTATAGATTATTCAAAAACAAAATCACACATAATGTAACACCATTTTTTCAAGAATAAATTTAACATTCATTCAAAAAAAATAACATACATAGTGATGACTTGGTCATGTAATAGCTGATGCAACAGCATAGAGAGGGAATATGCGATGAATCACACTATTAGTTAGCAACATCGGTTTTGATCAATAAGAAACAACTCAAAACTCATAAGTAAACCACCTTTGATGATGTTACGTGTTTCCTAAAAGTGAACCACTCTAACATAAAATTCATTCTTTCTAAACACTTTTGTAAGATAATTGAAAACCAAAGAAGAATCACAAGCAACCATTGTGTAAATATTTCTTTTCTTTTTCAATCTCTCTCTTTGTCAAAGTAAATCTTGAAAACTCTTTGATGTTTAGACAAATATTTATAGTCACCCTAATACTTCATATATTAGAAAGTTTCTTATTTTATATATTAAGAGAATTTCCATTTTTAAAAGTTTTAGTTTTTGTTATTTAACATCATTTTTCATTTTATTTTGGGATAAATGATACTTTGGATTTATTATACTTAAAAGGATATAATTTTGTATTTTAACATAATTTATTATCTTTAAAATGTCAATATTACCAAAAATTTCATTTCAAAATAAAATAGAAATCAATATCAAATATGGTAAAATTACAAAAGTAAAAAACATTATATAATTTAACTTAATACACAACTGATTTTCGAAAATATGACGAATTATTATATTATTATTTTCTAAATGTTAATATTTTCAAAATTATATTAAAAACTAAATTACAATTTTACTTTTGATTTTCCTTTTTACTTTAACAATTAACATTTTTAAGCAAGTTGTAAAATACTAATATTACTAAAACATTTTTTAATCATACTTAAGAAGACAATAATGTTTTGTTAATATTACAATTTACTTTTGATTTTCCTTTTACTTTAACAATTAACATTTTTAAGCAAGTTGTAAAATATTAATATTTATTTTGTTTTAAATTATATATGGAACACTATTTTCATTTTTAATATAATTTCTGAAATATTAACATTTTTTATATTTTCGAAAATCAGTTACGTATTAAGAAGACAGTAATGTTTTGTTAATATTATGATTTACTTTTGATTTTCCTTTTTACTTTAACAATTAACCTTTTTAAGCAAGTTATAAAATATTAATATTTATTTTGTTAGTTTAAATTATATATGGAACACTAATTTCGTTTTAATATAATTTTGGAAATATTAATATTTTAAAAATATATATAATAATTCTTCATATTTTCAAAAATCAGTTATGTATTAAGTTAAATTATATAATGTTTTTGCTTTTGTAATTTTACCATATTTGATATTGATTTCTATTTTATTTTGAAATGAACAATTTTTTTGGTAATATTGACATTTTAAAGATAATAAATTAAAAATGAGTTGTCAAATATTATGATTGGTCGTTTAACATCCTATGTGGACGCTATCAATGGCTTATAGCCTCAACTTTTATATATAATATAGATTTATTCTATAATTGACTCTTCCGAAAATTAAGATTCATTTTCTGATGATACCAATTGTGCCATTAGCTTAACACTGAAATATATTAGAAGCTATAGAACTAAGCGAATAATACGGCCCAGTTCAGCCCAAAAGGCTCGAAATAAATCGACGGTGCTAACGTACGACACGTGTAATAGATTGCTTGTCCTCCAATCAACTATCAATACTAATCCAAGTGGTTAACGATTCCACAAACAGTGGACGTTACGGTTCCGTGTAGGCAACCCTTTATAGAAAACCCTAAATCAATTATTTAGTTTTAATACTCTCTTTAGCCTCTTTTTGATATTGACTTCTCATCCTTATCAAATCGATTTTTGTTCCCAGCAAACCCTAGTTTCGACGAATCGCATACAGTTTCTTCTCCGGGTATGTTTCTAGGGTTGTTCTATGTTTATTAGTACGTTCCTGATCTCGTTTATTTTATTATCATCGATCGTGTTTATTAATATTGAAGCTAGAATAACCCATGTGCCGCGGGATTGTTTCCGATCATTTTTGATATTTTTGGTATTGTTTCTAATTTCTCACAGATGATGCCAATTTTTAATCTGAATGTTCCACGTAATGGTGAGTTATTTGGCGTTAGAGCATTGAGAGGACCTTTCCCTGGTACGAGAAGACCGGGAAGGACGCACCTATGGTGTACCCAATTGAAAGACGATTACAATGATATTGTCTAATAATTTTGTGAAAAGATGGTGTTTCTGGCAAGAACGTTTAAGCAGAGTATATTCTAGTTCTTTTGCCAAAAAACATATGTTTGTCAATGTCCTTCTCGGTTTTTGGTCTTCTCTTTATCTATTCGTTTTGTTTTCTTTTTTGCCTCTAAGTCGGCGTAAACTTGCACCAAATTTAACTTAATTGAATCGAGTATTGTTTATTTGATGGGCCTTATACGAGGGATGTAATCCAGTTCCAACAAAGCTACGATTGGAACCGCATTTTGGAGTTGGTTTTTGACCTTTCATGGGATAAAAAGTTTCAGTTCCTTATGCATTATGTTTTTCAAGCAATAATATATTCACCACTAGGATAAGTCAGCGTTTCGCGCGGAACATTGTATTTATTTAGTTTATTTTTAGTATTTTTTTCTGTTTTGGATATGTTTTTATTTACTGTACTATTTTAGTTATTATTTTCTATGAATGTTGTGGTTTTAAATTTTATGAAAATACATTTTAATCTCACCCTCGTATGTGTCTTCGTTCAACATATTTTTTTTATTATTATTCTTAGATCATAAATTTGTGTAGCATTTAAAACTAATTTTGTATATATAATTGTAGTGGTTATACAATTTTATTTTTTTGTTAGTAGTAAGTAGAATGTAGTTTTTCATTGCTTCGCGAGGTCTTAGCACTCAAACTATGTTTGAATTCTTTGTTTTTATTATTATTATAGATTTTATTATTTCAAAATTACTTTAAATGATGAAAAAGTGAATATTTAAATTATTATAATAAATAATTATTTTATATTTGGCAAACTTAACAAAAAACAATACTCCTTTGGTTTCATAAAGATATAATTTTAGCAGTCGTCTCATTAGTTTTCAAGACCCTATGCAAAAACTAATAGTCTAAGAACAAAAAAAGCAAAATTCTAAAAAGGACCCTAATTTTCTAAAAAAGTGCTTTAAACTCTTAATAAAAACTTGTAAAAATATTTTGGACCCTGTGTATAATCACCACTTGCCCACGGTCAAAGACGGGCCTGAATTTTAGTGTTTTCACACATATTAAAAAATACATTAAATCACTAGATTAAATGTATCATTTCTGTAATTATTAGTTTTCAACAATTTTTAACATATAGTAACTCAATAAAGTCAAATAATTTTCTTGAAGTTTACAATATTTTCATAAAAAACAAAAACAAAATTATCTTTATGAAACACTTTTTTTCTAAAACATCTATCTTAAATGAAACGGAAAGAGTATTAGTTATTACTATTTAAAATGTATATGACTGAATAATTTAAGTTTTATTATAATTAAAAAAAATAAATGACATATGATCTTTCATATTTTTTTAAATTTATTTTCTTTGCCCTTACATTATTCATTTATTTTTGAAAACAAAATAAGTTTATTTCTAACTTATTTATTTATAACTCAATTGTAAGAAAAATATTTAATTTTTTGACATACATATATATGATGATTTTTTTCCTACTTACTGAAATTATATATTTATAAGAAATAAAAATTTAATCTGAAAATATTAAAGAGTACAAATATTGTAGTCTATAATTTCACGTTGTAGTCCAAGGCTTCTTCTTTAACCAAGAAAAAAAGAGGGTCCGAGGCTCCTTTCCCTGTTCGGGAGTTAATAAATTATGTTGGGTAAAATTTTATTTGATATTAAAATGACAAATGATCTTTCATATTTTATTTTTATTTATATATTTAAAATATTATTTTAAATATTTTTACATTTAAATCTGTTATATCATAATAATTTTTTGTTAATGTATTTAGAAAGTATTTGATGATGATGATGATTTGTAATATCTATGAGAAGAGAAGTATCAGTTATCTATTTATTCCCGTGGTGATGCTTCTCGAGCATATATTTAACATGATAAATGTAGTCTCGAGCAATTTATTGGATCAATTAATTAAGGCCAATGGGCCACAAAATTAATTAAAAACATGTGAATACAAATGGGCCACTCAAGTGGCCATATTGAATAAATGAATGGGATGAAGCAAAGTCCCACATTGGAGAGAACAGGGGAAAGTGAGGTGTTTATATATGGCATCTCACTACCATGCTTTAAAAGGCTCAGAGGAATAGAGAGTCCCCACACGCGCGCCGCTACCGCCTTCGGCTCAGCTCGGCATGGGCGTGGTCTTGGGTCTTGGGTCTTGGTGGAGGGTGGTGGAGGGCCAGAGGGCCCAATAAGATTCTTTTTGGACCATATTAAGCTCAACATTTTGGCTCATTTCGAACAATAAAACAGCAAGATGTTTATCTAAAAACGCTGCGTAGTTCATCTTAAAACAACACGCACTTCGTCTGTTTGCCCAAGATATTTATTTTAAACGAGAGAGAAAATCTTGGGGAGAAAGTTTCATAACTCACTTTCCCCGATCTCTGCGAGATTTCCGCCCACGAACAGCAACTTTTACGGGAAGTGGGTCTCGTATTTCTCTTTAAATAAACTATATTCTTCTCCTTCATCTTCCAACGTTTTCACACAGAAAAATCTAGCCAATCTCTCAGCGTAAGTTTAAGAGAGTGTTTCGTAGAACTTATAGTTTGCTAGGGCGTTTCACGAGTGAAGCTTGATTCGTCGCCATGGTTATATCCTGGGACTCTATATTCGTACAGTTTCGTCTCACTACGGAGCGAATATTCAGAGATAAAGAAAGAGATCATATCTCGTCTCCATGTTTTATTGTTCTTTAAGAATCATCTATTTCCTTAACTCCGTTTCTAATATATCGTTTATGTCGGTCCGGTTTTCCGGCTATTACACAATTAACGTTCTAGGATGTTTGAACTTCTAAAGTTTTCGTGAAATTAAGCTGCAAACTTTGACAGTACAATGTCACGAATTTAGATTTTAGAGTGTTCCTTCTTTGTTATGATATAAATTCAACTTGACTGATCTTATTTCAACTGGCTTTTGAAAGTACAATCAAATGTTTGAAGCTACATTAGGTGGGAGCAATTGAGGTTTACACAGCAATGAATTTGTATTCGAAGGCATACTTTATAAAGTCCAGCGCCCAAATTATTCTACTAAAAGAAGCTTTTGTTCCAATGAGGCATTGAATATTCTGTTTTGTATTCTAGTTTCCATTGTTAAGGAAAAAGTATATCTCATGCAGCTTCTTCCTCCACTCTCAGTGTATATTGTAAACATGATCAAATGATTCTAGAAGGCGAAAATTTAGATTGTTTATGTTATTACCAGATTACTTCTATGGCATATCTGGTGTTATGGTTTACTACTTAATGCTAAGACTTCTTTAACAAGAAGACTGAAGATTACTAATGTCTAAGTACAGAGAAACTGCTGACATTGTCCTCAGATACTTGAGCATCGTTCTCACTTGGTTCACCTTAGCCCAACTCATCTAATAAAAGTGACTGTGCACTACAAAGCTATGGAAATGTTATAAACTGTAGATCTTTGCCTGAGAAAAAGACTGGATCTGCGATTCATATTAAGACCATGGCCTCAAGAGAAATTGAAAATAAGTAATGGACATTTGAGGGATATTATTTTAGTTAAGATGAGTTCTTACATAGACCTATCGCTGCAGAAGAATCATGAGCTATTTTCCCTCTGAACTGTCTTTAACACCTCATTACTTCTCTAACCACATAGCAAGTAAGACCCTTTTAGTCAAGAGTCTATCGAGCAAAGTTTTTACATTTGGTTACTCGATAAAGGTGTGGAGTAAGATGCCTCCACAATGCCCTTTGTATAAGGCACTTGGTTTCCCTATGATAATGAGTGAAACACTCTTTAAAGAATACATGCATAACCTTTTTCCTTGATGGTTCTTAGAGTAAAGTTTTGCATTCTCCGTCGTAAGACCTCAGATGAGATATTTTCACCTCTCATGGTTTCAGTTATTCTGCTGGCTCATCTTCACTTTCACAGCTAGACCACATCTTCCAATCATCCGAGAACTTCATAATTTCCTGTCTCAACTTTTGAGTTCATGGCCTATTCAAAAACATGAAAGTATATACATACAAAGTTAATTAGTTAAAAGAAGACAAACAAATCAAATTCACCCAAAATTAATATGGTTCAACGGGTTGAGATAAAAGATTTAGACAAACATTTAGAAACTTTATAATTTATTCAAAACATAAACATAAATCTAGGACCTCATTGTTTAGCATCTCACGTTTGTTGTGAAGACTACACACTCTCATTAGTGTGGGAGAGTTATGGATCATGTGCTAGTGAGACATAAAATTCAGATCCTGCAGAAAATGAAACAGTGAGTGACTGTGGAGATACAATTTAATAATCACCATCTCTCTTGCCATGGACTTAATATTCTTTGGCCTTAAATTGTCAAACCTAAACTTCTTGAAAGGCACATCCTCTATGTTTCAGCCTCTCGTGTACGGAACACTCTACTGTATGTCCTTGACCAATCTTCAAAAATCCATAGAACAAAAACAGAGCAAATCATTTATTTTTACAAAAATTCAGACGCAACGGCATTTGAATGTACGCATAACATAAAATTGTAATGAATCACATAACATACTATTCAAATCTTAATCCCACTGGTACTTATAAATCTCAAAGGAAACTGGACTCCCATATTCAGATCGCCGAAGATACCTTTGAGTCAAGAAGAAGCATATCGACTCCCATAGGCTGGCCACCTCTTTTCACATTGCTGGTCTCCCAAAATCTGAGCCGACAGACTTTGATGGTGGCTTTCAAATCAGCAATGAGGACAAATGAGTTTGTCATTGCTCTAAGAAAGTTTTTGGGATTGTAAGGAATGAAAGGATGGTGTTCAGGGGATGAAAGGCTGACCTTTTTATACATAAAGATTCACCAAATCGAAAAAGGGGAGATGCATTGAATGAACAATCATGATAGGAGTGGGATACATGAGTCAAGATGGTTGTTAATGACAATGATTGAATGCATCCCGTAACGGTTCCAATTTCCCATACCCGGCTTTAATAAATTCAAACCAAACGACGGGGGATCGCTCAGAGATTCTCCATAGATAGTCATCTTCATCACCTTCCAGAAACTCCATGGACGGGCTTGAATAAGAAGGTGATGAACACCATGAACCCTAGAAATCTGAGAAAAGTTGAAGACGAAGAAGATGCCTTATCGAGTTTGATTGTTCACATAATAAACTTCATAAGCCCACAATCAAAACAACCATAAACTTATATTCGTGAAGCCCAAAATTAAATCAAACAAAGAAAAAAGTAGGTCAAGTGTCAACTTTTCCTTATTCTATTTGATGGCGTGGCACAAAGAAAAGAAGATTATTTCTTTTTTACTCTCTATGTTTCTAAATAAATGTCACTTAGACACATTTCAAACATATTAAGAAAATGAATAAATATACTATTATGCCCTTATTTAATGTATATTTATTTAAATAAAAATAATTTTTAAAAACATCTATTGGCTAGTTAAAAGGATAAGAATGAGATTATATGAAAAAAATGTATTGGAAATGTAAAGTGACACTTTTTTGAAACAAAAAAAAATGGTAGAATGACACTTATTAAAAAACATATGGAGTATATAATAAGAAGATGGTGGAAGAGCAATAGGCGTATTCATGGAAATTAAGAATGGGTAAATCACATATTCAACAAAACATGATAAACTGATGCGTAATAGGATTTCGTCATTTGGGGAAGGAGGACGCAATCGGTATAAAAATGCTATGATGTATGGGTTGGGTTCGAAGTCAACCAAGTTAATGTGTCCAAACTCTGTTTATAAAAGTTCTATACCTCTCTACCTAGTCTTAGTCTCAAGTTACAGTCATTGTAAAAATGTTTTGATTGAACTAATTTAACATTCTCAAAAAAAAGGAGAAAAACTCCTCGTCCAGGGGTGTCATATGTAAGAATAGAAAGGCGATCATTACTCTCCATCATATATTCTCACAATTACTCTTTGTATATATGCTTCCTTATTAGTCTCTCTCTCGATGTATAAAGCTAGACTATTACTCATTGTGAATAATATACAATTCCATATTCATTACTAGGACCGGCCCGCCCTACGGGCGGGTTATACTTTAAAATTGATATTTGATTCAGATTTGTGTATAGTTTTTGGTGTGTTATGATTCGTATAGATGTGTACAAAGTCTTTTCATGTATTGTTATTTTTTTTTTGGTTGGAAGGTGGGTTAATAGGTATTGTAAGTTTATTTGGTTTGTTTACGAATAAGCTATATGTATATATATAAATATATATATATATATTGTATTTTATTATGGGAAAGAAGTGATAAATAAAATATGATATAGTATGTAGACGACAAATATGTTATTATATAGTTGAATTATGTTGTCTAAGTTATCGTGACACGACATGCATGACATCTTATGTTCATTTTGATTCAGTCGACAATGCAATCTTGATGATATATATGGCTACATTCCAGCTGATTAATACAATCACCTGCTACAATGTTACTGATGCATACAATGCACAATTTATCTTTTTCCATTGGTGAGGGAGATCTCTTTTGATTTTGCAGGTTTGACGTAGCTATGTCGACGTCGAGCCTGCGAATGGAATGGAGATTGAAATATGTTAGGTAGATTATGATGTGTACACATCTTTGGTTGTAATCGGTTAGAGGTGTTAGTTTGGTTTTCATAAATGAAGATGATGCTTCTGCGATTCGCACGGCTGAGTACATGCTTATGTCATGGTTTATGAGCATAGATTGCATGTTGTCAATAGTTTCGTAAGTAAGGTAGCAAGAATCGGTAGTTGAGAAACTGAGTTTGATCGATATGTCGGTCTGATTTGTATTCCAACGGTTTATATTAATGGTGAGATCTCTTTTGGGTTCAGACATTGTTGGGTATGTTTCGTATTCAAAGGAAATAGCATAATCTTACTCTGGTTCCATGATTTTTGGATGGAGATGAAGAAGGTTGTATGCTTACACGATCTATTTATGTTTTGAAACATTTGGAGTTACATGTAGAATGATGGCTTTTATTTTGAAACATATAGCTATTATGATGTAGGTATATTTAATGTGAAGCATTAGTGGATTTATTGGTAAGTATCAGTTTACATACGTGATGGGATTAGTATGTTTTTCTATGTTTATGTTTGACTTAGTGGGTTAGAATGCTTAAAGTAAAAGACATACTCTTATGGGGTCATGGTAGGTAATATTGTATCTAACATATTTTATACAAAATTGGGGAATGTCCATGGATGAGCATGAATTAAAATTTAAACGTTTAAACAATCTATCCTATTTAATTAATGTATTAGCATCTGAGATGGTTGGTAGGCCATAACGCTCTGTATACACTGTTTTCATCCTTTTGGCTTTCTAAAAAAGACGTCAAGGTTTGAATAATTTGATCTACATTTTTATGGTTATTTCAAGTCTATATAGCCGGCATTAATATGAATAAAATATATATGTATATATTTTTTTAAAATGTATAATGTAGAGAAGCAGCATCAGCAAATATTAACGGGACATATTTTTTCACGATAAAAGATCATTAGCGGACACATTGCTTTATTTTTTAATGAGACGGTTATAGGCTATAAAGGTTGGCCTTGTTTATTTTTTTTTGTTTATTTTAGAATAAACGCCAGGTTTTGAATTGTTTTCTTTTAACTTTAATGGTAAATTTAATGCTATCTAGAAAATGATGCTCTCTGACATTATACGAATGAAGATATATAAATTTTAGCGGGCAGTGATACAAATAAAATGTCTATATATAAAGTTTTTAAAATATATAGTCTGGAGAAGCATTATCATCAAGTATTAACGGGTCATATTTATTTGCGAATACAAAGTTGTTGATCAGGCTTAATTCATGATTTTTTTCAATACACTGATAGATCAAGGTGTTATCAATTGTTGATGTTTATGAAAATAAGTCAAACTTTTTTGTAAAAAGTTTTATTATATTTCCATTGCTTATATGTTCTTATAACAGCAGTTTATTTTTAATTTTTTCGTGGGAGGGAAAGTCTTAGTAATTTTGATATTTAGTAGGGACGGTTAAATATGAAAAGTTTATATTTGCGTGGGAAGCAAAGTGCATTTGAGACGGCTATAGGCCATAAAGCTCGACCTCTTTATTTTGTTTTTGTTTATTTTAAAATAAACGCCAATTTTTGTTTTTTTTTTTCAAATCTGTAATGATAATTTTAATGCTCTCTTTCTATATGATGATGCTCTATTACATTATACGAATGAAGATATATAAATATTAGCAGGCAGTGATACGAATAAAATGTGTATATGTAAAGTTTTTTACATATATAGTCTGGAGAAGCATTATCATCAAATATTAACGGGACATATTTATTTGCCAATTCAAAGTTGATGATCAGGTCTAATTGATGATTTTTTTCAAAACAATGATAGATCAAGGTGTTATCAATTGTTGAAGTTTATAAAAATAAGCCAAAGCTTATGTTAAAATTTTTATTATATTTCCATTTCTTATATGTTCTTATAACAGCAATTTATTTTATATTTTCCGTGGGAGTGAAAGTGTAAGTAATTTTGGTATTAAGTAGGGACGGCTAAATATAAAACTTTGTACATTTTCTAATTGATTTACATGTTTAATGTTAATATAAGATTCTATGTTTTTTTTAAGTCAAGAACTGCTTAGAACTTACGTAAGAGCATCCCCATTAGGGGATCTAAGGGAGGGTTCACACGTTTTTCGAGAGGAACAGTGATGAACCCAGCGCGCATGGGTTCGTCGTGGTGAACCCGGTTCGTCACGGGTTTACCACGTGGCGGGCTGTGATTCGCCAAATTTTTTTTTTTTGAAAAAGTAAAAAAAAAAATATATATTTTTTTCCTATGAACCTCTCCCCATCAGTGAACCTGATGGGGATGCTCTAAGAGTCGGGTTTTATGTATTCAACTAATGATCTTTTGTTTAAGGATGGTAAAGTATAATATAACGACGAACATGATGAAGCTTAAGATATCATAAGTAATAGAAATAGAGAAGAAGTGTTTATGCATGTTCTCATGTGGAAAGAATATTCTAATGGCCACGCAAATCTTGATTTTCCTTTCAAAGCATTATGTCCAGTTTGTACCTGCGGTCACTGCCATGGCATGTGGTTTTTTAAGGTTAGAGGCTTACCATGTAGCTGTTTGCTAATATTAGCTCAGCCAAGGGACTGTCTTCCAGAAGGCCCGTTGCTAATACTTCCTGAAAAAGGTAAAAGCAGCCATTCGAACTAAAGACTGAAGAATACTTAAAGATTAGTTCTTAGCAAAGATTTTATACCTTCTGTGCTTCAGATTTTGCTGCTGTACCACCAGCAAGAACAGCTCTTTGATCACACAGTAGCCCTGTTCTTTTCGTGAACGCCACGACCAGCGGCTGCGACAAAAAAATACAGTGCAACGGAAGCAAAATGAAGTGCACGAAAAATAGAAATGGTCGCTAGTGTGCCGCCAGAAGTACAAAATATGAGAAGAAGTTGTCGCTGAATATCTCAGCGTTACGTTTACTCCCGGCAATCAGCCGCTGCGTTAAGAATAACAGGCTGGCGTTGTTTCATGACTGATGTGGTTGGCTGTGTTTTGCCGTGGTGATAAGGTAATTTTTCAGACGCTGCCGCTGATTATGGAGTTCACGAAAAGAACAGGGCAAGTCTGTCTAGCAGTTCTAGCGGCACCGGCTCACCTCTACGTTGTTGTGTGAACCTTAAGGGAAACCACAAAAGTTAAAGCTAAAATTTGATTCTTTAAGTAAAAGCTAAAATGGGTTTCTATATACCTAATGGGTGAGACGTTGCTGCAAGGGTAAAGAGAGGCGACCTTAGCGGTTTGGTCTTGGTGTGTGCTTCTCCTAATTCTCATTCTTATCTGAGAAACAATAAAAGAAGTCGGATCAGATCTGAATCGAAACATAAGTAATAGATCTAGCAACCACTTTCTCACCTATAACTTCGACTTGGAGTTGAAGGAAGGAAGTGTTGAGTTGAGGGACCGAGTCGGTGAGACAACCCAATGAGGAAGCCATCCTCGTCATCCCTGCTTTTCTTATCAGTCAATGTCCAGCTTTCACAAATCAGTAAGATGAAGGTGGGAAGTCGCCGTTGATGGAGTACTTGTAAAACAAAGATGATATTTTCAGATTTGGTAGAGATGATGTTGTTCATCGTAGACATCAAACATATTCATAGGTGGATCTTCAGCTCGTTACCTTCAAGGAGCTTGAAATCGATTGGGTTCGATGGAGTGGGATGAGTGGTGTGAATCACTTTAATGGTAGCTTTAGTGTGGTGTGAATAATTGCAGCAAGCGTTACATGATCGAAGTTTCAAGCCATTGTTATCTGAAAGGTTACGGTGACTCTGTTTGCAAGTGGAGAAAACCTAAAAACTATGGGCCTATATGTAAAATATTGAAGAGCCCAATAGCTAAGTAAGTACAACAGATAACATGAGAACTCAGATACGTAAACGTTAAATGCTTGAAGTTTAATAGGATGCCACCTGTCGAATTTTACCCATATGATTTTGCTGAGTTGTTAAGCCTCTAACAGGCGTTTGGGCCTAATCTGCATCTCACTTTTCACAAAATAGCAGGCCTTTACACCAAGCCCATAACTGCCAAGAGGTGGACACGTGTCGGACGCATGGTTACTGACTTTATGACGTGGAATCAGAGGTGGACACCTTAGGAGAGAAGCTAACATTCTTTTATATAAATAGATGGTATCAGAGCACTAAAAGATCTTTACCTAATTTTTTTTTCTGTCCGTTCTTCTTCCCCTATTCTCTGCGTATTCTTCCTCTGTTTCTCCTTCTCAACTCTAGTTTTCAATTTTCTCTTGGGTTACTAATGGCTTCTGATAGCACCAACCCCACATCCTCCGCTGAAACCACCACCGTCTACAATACACGAGATCCAGCAAGAACCTTGCTCACAGTGAATATGTCAAGCATCATCAAGTTGACAAACATTAATTATCTCATGTGGAGAAAACAGATTTGTGCTCTACTTGAAGGTCTCGAGCTCCATGGGTTCCTTAATGCTACGACTGTTGTCTCTCCCACTGCAACTAACGCCGAAGGTCAGAATGGAGTCAATTCGGCGTACACACCATGGAGGAGACATGACAGGCTTCTCTACAGCTCTCTTATTGGAGCTATCTCCACACCGCTACAGCCGCTGGTCTCTAGTGCCACCACAACCGCTGACATCTGGAGCCTTCTGTCTCAAACCTTCGGAAATCCCACCCGTGGCCACATACGACAACTTAAGCTCCAAGTCCAGTCATGTTCTAAAGGTACCAAAACCATATCTGATTATCTCCGGAGTATCAAGGTTACAACTAATGAACTGGCGCAACTTGGGAAGCCTATGGATCCAGAAGACATCACTGAATATGTTCTCAACGGCTTACCTGAGGATTACAAGTCGAAGATTTGACGCTATTCATGGCAGAGACACCACGATTTCCTTTGCAGAACTTCGTGAACGTCTCCTCAACAGAGAAGCAATGATCCGCTGCAAAGCTCCGGTGTCTGCACCAGTAACTCCTATCACTGCAAACGCAATAAACACACGTTTCAGGAACAATAACCATAACGCCAATCAGACATGGAGGCCCAACAACAATCGTAATTCCAACAGCAGGAACTACACACACCAGAACCATAATCGATCATCACATCCGTATCTTGGACGATGCCAAGCGTGTGGAACACAGGGACACAGTGCTAAATATTGTCCTCAATTTCGTATGGTTCGTGGTTCAGTCTCAGCACAACAGTGGAACACAAATCAGCCTTGGCAGCAAGCTCTTAATCCACAGTCCTGCAGCCACGAGCTCATGTGGCAATGATGAATGGAGACTCCTCTACATGGTTGCTTGACTTGGGTGCTTCCCACCACATGACATCAGACTTAGCAAACCTATCTATACATGCTCCATATGACGGTGGTGATGATGTGATTCTCGGCAATGGCTTGGGTCTCAACATTTCACATACCGGTTCTTTATCTCTTCCCTCTCTCAAATCACCATTTTTTATTGATAATGTTTTATATGTACCTGCCCTAGACAAGAACTTAATCTCAGTTTTCCAGTTATGCACAACTAATGGTGTAGCTGTTACCTTTATTCCAACGTATTTGTAGGTTCGCGATCTGAGTACGGGAGCTCTTCGACTGGAAGGCAAACCTAAGGGAGGAACTTATGTCTGGCCGAAACCACACACCTCAACTCCACCTTCTTTATCTTATGATTCTGCTACTTCTACTACTTTATCGGATTGGCACTCTCGTCTAGGTCATCCAACTTTTCCTATTTTAAAAACTATGCTTTCAAAATTTGGTTTACCTTTGTATTCAAATGTTTTATTGACCAAGCCATGTAATGCTTGCTCTATTAATAAGATGCACAAGATGCCATTTTCAACTTCAACCCTTATTTCTTCTTCTCCACTCGATATAGTCTTTTCTGATGTTTGGACATCCCCAATTATTTATATCGATAATTTCAAATACTATGTTATTTTTGTAGATCACTATACAAGATATACATGATTTTATCCTTTAAAAAGGAAATCTCAAGTTTCTGAAATTTTTCAGCGATTCAAAGTGTTGGTTGAAAATCGATTTCAATCAAAACTTAGAACTCTCTATACGGACAATGGTGGTGAGTACATTGCCCTAACTAACTTCTTGGCAGACAATGGCATATCCCACTTCACTACACCACCACACACTCCAGAGCATAATGGCATTTCCGACATCGACATATTGTCGAAACTGGACTCGCCCTCCTATCGCATGCTTCAATGCCGAAAGGCTATTGGACCTATGCTCTTGCTACTGCAGTTTATCTTATAAACCGTATGGCTACTCCTATTTTATTTATGAAATCGCCTTTTGAGTCTCTCTTTGGTCAGGTTCCAAACTACTCTAAGTTAAGAATTTTTGGTTGCTTGTGTTTTCCTTGGCTTCGTCCTTACACATCTCATAAACTAGATTCTAGATAAACTCCATGCATATTTTTAGGCTATTCTACTACACAAAGTGCTTACTTTTGTCTAGATAGAACTACATCACGCATCTATACATATGGACATGTTTTCTTCCATGAGTATGTTTACCCTTTTTCACTGCCTAATCCACTAATTTCTGAGCACCAGACTGAAGTTGTTGATGCAGATTCTACGCAAGGAGCAGGACCAACAGTTCAAGCAGTTCCTATTCAAGTACCTGCAACCAACATCACTGCAGAAATATCGCCGCAGCAGAATGCTTCAGTCACAGTACCAGTGACTACACCTCATGTCATTACTCATGCAACAGCAGCTACCTCAAATACGAGTGCTCCTGCCAGTGTCATATCTCCAGAGACTTCAACACAGCCGTTAATATTGCAACCACAACCTGTTCTGCAACAACAACAACAAACAGCTTCAACCTCAACTACCTCACTTCCTGTCCCACCACGACAACCAACACGCACATCTCAGCGAACAAGAAAACCAGTTCAAAAGCTCAACCTCACTGCAGTAGCTAATATCGGCTCCGAAAAGATTCCAACCTCTGTTGCAGAAGCACTGAAAGATCCAAGATGGCGTCAAGCTATGATAGACGAGATCAATGCACAAATATGCAATCACACCTGGGATTTGGAGTCACCAACCAGAGCAGCTAATGTCGTGGGCTGTAAATGGGTGTTCACAATCAAAAGGAAGGCGGATGGTTCAGTAGACAGATTTAAAGCGCGACTTGTTGCAAAGGGATTCAATCAAAAACCAGGAATTGATTATCATGATAAATTCAGCCCCGTCGTCAAACCTGCAACAATTTGTCTTGTTCTTAGCGTCGCCACCTCTCACAACTGGCCTCTTAGACAGTGCGATGTTAATCATGCCTTCTTACAAGGCAAGCTCGAAGACAATGTTTACATGCTGCAACCGCCAGGGTTCGTTGACAAAGACAACCCCACTGCTGTATGCAAACTACATAAGGCGATCTATGGTCTGAAACAAGCCCCTCGGCATGGTACAATGAGCTTCGTCGGTTCTTACTTGCATCTGGTTTTCAAAATTCTCTTGCTGATGCGAGCTTATTTATCTACGACAACAATGGCGATCTTCTATACATGTTAATCTACGTCGACGATATCATCCTAACGGGCAACAACCAGACCTATCTCAACAACTTCATCACATCTCTTTCAACGAGATTCTCCCTAAAAGATCTTGGAAAACTTTCATATTTTTTAGGTATCGAAGCTCATTACTCTTCTCAGGGTTTATTACTTACACAACATCGTTATATTGCAGATCTCTTACATAGGAACAAGATGGTGGACTGCAACACTGTTTCTACCGTGTTGGTCTACTATCTATCCATTATGCTCATGAAACAAATGGCAAGAAGGCTACTTAAAAGGGGGGGGGGGGGAATAGGTTTGGTAAGTGATGTGAATCTCGTAATTGAGATTGGAACATGTTACTAGACTCGATAAACACCTGCCTAAAGACCGTAAAGAACACCAGAATAAAAAAAAACTGATTTTCCACATGATATCATAAAAATGTTTTTTTTGGGACTATAATCTCAGTCAGTCATCATTTTACTATGCATATAGTTAGCTAATGTTATTCTTAATAACATAAGAAAAGTGAATAATATCAAAATATCAAAACGAGCGAAAAATACCATATTTATTTTATGTAGTATAACTTTTAATTCATAGTATTCGTATTACATTATTACTTTTGTTACAACGATACACTTTTAATGACTTAAATTCAGTTCTTAAACTTCTCCTCAAGGTCTTTGACAACATTGACATCCAATTGGAACGCTTGAGCTAGAACTTCTGGATTAATTGGAGGGTTTGATCCAAACACGGTATCTGCGATTGTGATGACGCCAGCATTCTGGCTACTTAGTCCTGCAAAGGCCACCGCTGGAGTTTTCCCCACGTTCACTTGAAAATGGATCATTCCTATTGGGAACACGAACACATCTCCAGGATGCAAAATTTTGGCAAATAAACGGTTATTGTCTTGATTGGAAGAGACAAAACCGACATATAATGTTCCCTCGATCAGGACTAGTATCTCAGTAGCACGTGGGTGCGTGTGAGGTGGGTTTTGGCCGTATGGTGCATAGTCTATGCGAACTAGTGATATTCCCATAGTGTTAAGCCCTGGAATCTGATCAACATTCACTGTTGTCACGTTGGATTTGACTTTATTATCGGTGTTTCCAGCCATATTGAGGCCAGAGTAGAAGAAGTCGTCTGCCTTTGCTTGCTTCGGATCCTTACAGAATTTACCATTCACGAAAACTAGACGTTGGAAAAGTCAAAAAGCATATATATATCAAAAAAATTTGTTTAAATAAAAAAAATGAAAAAAGTAAGTACAGAATTAAAGTAACCGGATTATTTTCATACCACCATTATTGAGGTTATCAATAGCCACACAGAAGTCCTGGAGAGGACTTGGATCATAAGCATTGCCAAAGGGAATGACCAATGAGAAAGTGATAACAGTGATGATGGACTGTGAAAACTTCATTTTAAGCAGACGGTTATGCCAATGTGTTTCAAGGTTTTTATTTTATTTTATTTTGTGTGTTGTTTGTGAAGGATGAGTGCTTACTATTTATAGGGCAAGAGAGTATGTCTCGTTTGACATAGTCAAGGCAATACTATATATTTGTGTTTTGAATTTCCAAAGTAGCAGTTCAAATGTTTAAAAAGTCTATCTTTTATTATATATTATTATTTTCTTGCAGCAATTTTATATGTTTAACATGTCTATCTTTAATTATAAATTATTTTCTTGCAGCAATTTTATGTAGTATTAATTAACTTAAAGGATATGCATGACTTTAATTAACTTAGTAGAAGTAGAGTAAGCATACTCTTTAAAATTGTGAGGATGAATTGTATTTGTAGGAATAAATCATCGTAGTCGATCGCAATATTGTTCAGAACTTCTCTATCTAGGTAAAAGGTCGATGAAATGTAATACACATCACGAACGGAAACAACGTAGTTTTATTAAGTAATTAAGTGATGTGACTCTATAGAAGTTTTCAGTTTTCTAAAATATTAATGATTTATGGGTTGTTATGTTCAACCTTATTCAGGTACTTGGATAATTCTTTTCTTGGTCCATGAAAAAATAGTAGAGATTTGATTAGGTATTGACTATCCAAAGAGCTTTAATTGGTATGTAGAAAACGGTGTGCGTAAATCAATACAGAAAAAAGTAAGTTAGTGGCAATTGTTGATCTCCTAGTTTAAACTACTGCAACAACGACAAGACAACGAACGAGTACCAAACATTGTCTCACAAAAATCACAGTTTGGTTGTTTGTTTTGTATTGACCGCCTAAAACCCCCTCCACTCTATCTACTCCATCCCAAACTATTTCTTTAATGACATTTTTGTAACGCCCTTGTAAACTCTTCCCGTGTGCCCACAATCCCCTCTTTCTAGATCTGTGGGTTTGTCCCTCCCAACGGTGAGTGGAACATTAATCTTTGGGAGGTTCGAAGATTGACCTTGCAAACATCACATAATTTTCTCTGTGTGTTGGTTTCACTCGCATGGTATCACGAATCACTTTATCATATACCACATCTCTATGGAATAAATTCTGTTATGCCCTCAAGTGAACAAAATAATATAATATGGGCTTATGTATTTTGTATTTGATTTAATATTTAAATTCAATTTAAAATTAAGTAAAATTATTTCTCCATTATTTTTTTGATGTCTTAGAACATCTAGTTATCTACCTCCCGCACTAGGCATTGCTTCGGGGATCTATTCATTAGGATGGATGTATCCGTATGAACGCTTCATGAAACATTCGAAAGGGAAAGCAAAAATCTAGCAAAAGTGTAAGGTTATGTTTCAAGTAGTTGAGGAAGAAGAATCATATGGAGTAAGCTTATGGTAGGAGGGCATGTTCAAGGCCATGTCCAATATGTTATTCTTGTAGAGTTCAAGGGCATGTTCGACGTGACTGTTTCATGTTTGTTCAAGGAACTAATCATGGAGGATTTGGGTCAAGAATATGTGGTCTAGGAGATTTGATCTTTATGGAGATGGTGGAATGGGATGTTATCCTCAATTTGGAGGTTGTCAATTTTCTTATTAGTTTTTGACCATGATGAGACTTATAAGGGGAGATTGAAGACGTGGTTTTCTATCTAGAGGTGATGAGTTCACATGCATAGTAAAAAAGGAGGAGATTGAAGATACATATATATATATATATATATATATAAATTTATGTATGAGTTTGTGAAGTACTATAAAAGATAGTATATGTGTGTCGTGAATATGGACTGAGTTGGAGTTCATGTTTTGTGATGTCTATGGGCTTATTAAGCTTGGAGAAGAGACAATATATTTATTGAGATATTTACATTAAGTGTAAATGATATTGCTTGAAAATGAAAAAAAGAGTTATTCCTTAAGAGAAAGGAAAGCTGCATAATTACCTTTGAAAGAATTTGGGGAGCGAGTTCCTATACAAGGAAAACTTGTCTCTATGAAGGAGGGTGTCTCCACAAAATAAGAAAAGTCAAGAAATTTTTGTTTGGTGCTTGTGTGATCAGGCTTGTGGTATCACTGCTTTGCGTTAGGTGCTGACGCAGAATGTTACAAGATTAAAGTCTAAATTCAATTGTAGTTTAGCTCGGGGTTTAAGTGATCCTGATAAATCAAAATCTAAGCTTTATGGTACATTTTAGTTTAGGATTGGGATATATTAAAAAATTCTTGTAATAAAAAAAAGTGGTGTAAACTTTATTGTTCTAGAGAATTCAAAAAAAAAAATTGTATCTTTTTTTATACTTTTTAATATGACTTCACTGCACTTTCAGATTATGCGCCCGAAATATTGTTTTACCTAAACGACCTATATATTTTAGAATCATCTAACTATAACATCATACATATATAGAGGACTTGTTCGTGTTTGTTGTATATTAGCTCATCAAAGGAAGAAAGTGTATCTGTAAATATGCCGTATTCATAACGCATTTGCAAAATACTTCGTTAAGTCTATCAGTCAAAAAGATTTATAAAAAAATGCTGCTTTCGTCATAACATACTTGCATGGCGGACCGTAAATCTATTGAGCAGTTGCGTCGTCATAATTATGCTTTAGTCATCGCATACATGCATGTGCTTGATTTTTCTATATCTGCTAAATACAAAAATTAAGACATGAAAGTTTCTCCGTAAGCGTTGGTTTTGTAATATCTTTTAATTGCGGGTTTGTAATATCTTTTAATGGCGGATTTGTAATAATGATAATACTAATTAATTTATTATATACTTTTTTTTGCGGCAAAAAATTATTCTATTACTCAAACTTAAGGTGACCTGGGTAACCATGCCGGAATAGAATAACTAGATAACAAAGTTTACGATGGAAAGAACAAATTGTCCTAGCTAAGGAATCAGCTATTCCATTTTGCGTCTGTGGAATGTAAGAGATCTTGAATTTCGGTATCAACAGTTGAATCGTCTTGATAGCTTCCTGTACACTGCAAAACTTGGCCACTCTTGAAGATTCTTTAGCATTGCAATCAAGTTCTTACAATTTGTTCCAAAGTTTTGACATGCCGAATGTTGAACCATACATTCCATTGCCAATCTCAATGCCTCCAAGTCCGTGTGCAATGTTGCTTCTCTTCTTGCTAAGTTTCACGCTCCCATCAATTGCGTCTTCCCGTGATCATCCTTCCATATCCATCCACATCCACTGAATTGCGAGTCGGAGGTCCACGACCCATCGATCATGCATATATTATCTAAGCGTTGGATTCATGAGTCTTCTAAGGAGGACTCTGGTTGTGGTAAAGATACCAACGCATTTGCAGTATACCAGGCTTGGCATTCGCTTTTGGCATGTCTGACTAGTTCCAAAGGATCTCTATCAATTCTTTTAAAGAGTTTATCATTCTGAGCTTTCCATATATACCATATTACCCATAGGCAGGGGTCCCTGTCCAGAGACGACTCCTCAAATCTATCCTTTCTCCGGAACAAATAGTCTATATTTGTATAGATGCTCGACGTCGGAAAGATAGTTGGACTAGACGGTATCCTTCATAAAGACCACACTTGTAGGCTGGTGAGCATTCAAAAATAGCATGAGTCACAGATTCATCCGACTCTATATATCTTGGAAAATAGTTATCGTATCTCATATATCGGTAGTTCAAATTTCGTGTGACTGCCACCTGACCTGTTATTAATTGCCAAATAAGATGACAAATTTTTTAAGGAACTTTTATTGTCAAAGCAAAGGCTTGCAATTTTGTGATACTCGGTTCATTTATCTCCTTTTCCACTCTAGATATCAAGATATTGCGTGCCACCTAGTACCCATATTTTACCGTATACTGTCCATTTTTCGTAATTGTCCAACAAAAAATATCCCTCTTATGAGTTGGGCTTATGGCCAAACTCCAAATCAGCGGAATATTCTCTGGACATATATAATTTGCCAGACATTCATTGTCCCATTCCTTAAGGTTTTCATTTATTAAGTTACTGATAGTCATCAACGGATGCATCACTGATGCTGCTGCTCTTGTTGGCACCGGTGCTGCTGGTCTAGCTGGTCTTGCTGGCACCGTAGGGATCCATGGATCCTCCCAAAATTTCGCTTCATATCTGAATGAACTTTGTTCCGGATACCTAAAAGCAATAACTCTCTTGCAGCAGAAATGCTACTCCACACATAAGATGGGTTAGTAGTTGTTCCAACACGCAAGGGCGTACTAATTTTATAATATCTTCCCCTTAAGACTTGTGCAACCAAAGAATCATGATTCTGGACCAACCTTCAAAGTTGTTTTGCTAGAAGGGCCAAATTGAATTCATGAATAATATGAAATCCAATTCCATCCTCTTCTCTAGGTAGGCACATCTTCTCTCGTTTTACCTAATGAATTCCCCGCTTTGACAGGTTAGAACTCCACCAGAATTGTGAAATGGCCCTAGCCAAGTTCTCACAAGTTTCGAGTGGCAGGAGAAAACTAGACATAACATACGATGGGAGGGCTAACATTATGGACTTTATTAATATTTCTTTTCCTCCTTTAGATAGTCATCTTCCTGTTCATCCATTCACTTTGTTCGTCAGCTTATCTTTTAGATATACAAATAACTTGCACTTGGACGCACTTATACTTCTGGGATACCTTGGTAGGAACCCATTCCCCCTTCATTCTGAATCCCAAGAGAGTCTTTGATTTGTTGTCTTAATGCTTTCGGGATTCGCTTGCCAAAGAGCAGAGACGATTTTTCAAAATTTATGCATTGTCCAGATACTTGTCCATATTTCCTTACTACTTTCAGTACTTCTTCACATTCACGGGGCTCCACCTTACAAATGAAAAGGCTATCATCAGCAAACATGAGATGAGAGACAGTAGGGCTTGCGCGTGCAACACGCATTCATGTTATCTTCCCCATATCTTCCGCATGATTTAGAAGACTAACGAGTGCTTCTATGCATAGAATAAAAATGAAAGGACACAAAGGATCTCCTTGACGTAGTCCTCTTTCTGGTACTATATTTCCTCTTGGTTGATCATTCATCAATACCTTGTACTTAACCCAGTTTCCTCATTACCGCCTCGATGAATTTCCACTCTATCCTATCGTAGGCTTTGCTCTGTCTTTATTGCCATTCTCTTATCTCTCCCACCCAATTTATTCCTTAGTGTATGAAACATCTCTTGAACAATCAGAATATTATCTGTAATTTGTCTTCCTACTTCAAAGGGTGATTGGATTTCAGATATCCGAGTCGGCAGAACCTTCTTGAGTCTATGGCATAAGACCTTAGATATTATTTTGTAGCTGACATTGCACAGACTAATAGGCCTGAACTTGGAAAAGTCTGTTGGTTTTTTTCGTTTTTGGAATGATGCACATATTTGTATCAGTGATCCTGGGAGCCATAATGCCATCAAATAGGAATTGATTAACCATACGATTAAATCATCTTTAACAATGTCCCAAAACTTTTGATAAAATAAAGCAGTCATTCCATCCGGTCCCAGTGTTTTTTGGATGCATAGCAAAAAGAGCTAATTTCACTTCCCATTCAGATATCGAGGCTATTAACTCTTCATTTATTGTACCTGTGATTGTTTCCCATAAGTTTGTCAAAGCCTCATCTATCTTCTGTGGGGTTTGTGGGCTCAAAAAGATTTCTAAAATAGATGGTTGTAATGGCTACCAGCCCGTCCTCATCTTCAACCATATTGCCATTTTCATCTGATAGCTTCATAATACGATTTCTCGCTCTCCTCTGTTTCGTCACAGCGTGGAAAAATTTGGTATTACAGTCTCCCAATCGTAGCCAAAGAGCTCGACTTTTTTTGTTTCCAGAATATTTCTTCTGCCGTAAGAGCATCATATAATTCCTTTAAAGCTACCGAAATCTCCTCCGTTGTTACATTATTATTCGAATATAGCCTTTCAACCCTCTCTTTTAGCTCCACTACTTGCTTCTCAGAGTTTATGTTTTTCTCCCTCCTCCATTTGCTCAAAGCTCTTCGACAGCTACAAATATGATCCATGATGTTTGCTTCCGCTGCAAGTTCAGATGAGTTCCATCCATCTAGAATAATCTGCCTCAGATCTTCATTATCGATCCAGTGTTTATCAAATTTGAACTTCTTCCTTGCTCTCATTGGTTTGGTGAGGACATCCGCTAGGACAGGACGATGGTCCGAACCCCATAATCTCAGGTACTGTACTGTTGTATGGGGGAATTTGTCATGCCATTCCTCATTTCCAACAGCTCAATCAAGACGGCATCTGACGGTTCCAGAATTTCTTCTTTTTCCAACCAATGAAAACATGTTTCCAGTAAATGTGAATTCCAGCATTCCACAATTCTTCAGCATTTGTCTAAATGGTAGAAAAGAGCTATCTGAGCGTCTCCTTCCTCCCTCCTTTTCATTATGATCGATTATTTCGTTAAAATCGCCTATCATAAACCAAGGACCAACTCTTGTAGTGGAAAAACGCGTAAGACGTCCCCACACTTGTTCTCTACGTTCTAATACATGATCTCCGTAAACAAATGTCATGAAAACTTTTATTCCATCAATTATTGCTTCAACATCAATCATTTTATTATTCAAAAACAAAACTTTTATTTGAAATTCATCCATGGAAAACAAAACTAAACCTCCAAAAAGACCAAGTGATTCAACGGTAAACAAATGATCAAAACCTAAGTCGGCTTGAATGTCCTGCAACAATGGCCTTTTATTCTTCGTTTCAAAAATGAACATAAGTCATGAGTGATGCTTCTGACACATCTCCTTAAGGCGTCGAACTGTTTGGTCGTTCCCAATCCCTCGACAGTTCCAACTAAGTGTCCTCATGGATGCTGGTGGGAGGTGTTCATGGTCCCCTCCAGACCATTGTGCCTTCGTTGACTCCCTCTAGAACCTTTAGCTGCAACAAGATGATGAGAGCCAAAGTGTTCCCTCTCCCTGGATGATTCAGTACGTCGATTTGAGATTCCCTGATGAGAGAGATCTTTCTTCTCCTGCTGCGTACGCTGAGAGACTTCATTCTTCCTATGTAGCTTAGATGAAGATGTTCTACTTGCCCTCCGATCCTCGACCCAATCCTCGACCCAATCCTCTCCAGGAACATCTTTTATACCTTCTCCACTATTATTTCCACTTTCCAACTCCATTAGTTCCTCCCCAAGTAAGTCCTCATCCATATCCTCACAATCCACTGGCTCACCACTCCGGTCCTCAATCCTACTGTTCGATTCATTAAACTCCATATCATTCAGGGCCCCAATCACTTAAGCATCAGCAGGTAGAGCTTTCTCCATAGGAGAGAAAGTCAAAGAACGAGCCGCACCTTTATCTCTTTTTGTAACATGTGCATCTCTCTGGGTATGCAAATGTGATGGAGTGACTATTTGGCTAGCCAGCCTCTTCCTTCCCATTAACCCCTCCTTCATTTCCTTTTGTTTTTCGCGAGGAGATTGCTCCTTTGTATTATTGTTTCCCGAATATTTCCCTTGAGCATAAGACTCATGAGGACCAGTCATAGAATCCATGTGCCTCCCTCTCACTTCTTTATCTCTCTTCTCATGCTGCTGTCTCCTTGTGTATGGCTCATAGCGATGGCTGGAGCGAGATGTCTTTGAGATCGAGTTTCGCTCTCTAGTTGCCGTCTTCACTAGCGTCCGTCAATCCCCTCGACCACTAATTTTACTGTAAACTCCCTGATCATTTTCAGTATTCTGATCCCGCGACAACGATCATCGAGACAGTTCAATATTAGGCAATTGCACCCTAGAAAAAACCCCTGACTTGCTTTCTTGGGTTACCACCTCAAACTCTTTCATCGAACAGTAAGATCCTTCATGAGTCATCATCCCACAGGTACTGCAATGCTTGAATAGTTTTTCATATTTAATTTGAATAGAGACTTCATCTCCCTCCGGAGAAACTATCTTCCTATGAAACTTCAGTGTCTTCCTTGAGTCCACATCTATTAGCATGCGTCCCGCAGACAAATCCACAGTATCAATGCGGCCCAGTCGACCTCCTATGTTCTTCAGATTTTTATTGTCCAAAGATGTAGCGAGATTCCTGTTATCTCCACCCAGAATGGGATAATCCATGGGTAATCGTCATGAACTACTGGATCCCAACGAACAAGCACGAACATACAAAAGTTTTAATGAAAAGGACCTTGGCGTAAGACCGATTGCAAATCCTCTTCAGTAGCGAAGTTAAATAAGAACTTTCTATTTCCCAGGTTGTTTGTCGTGACCTTATCATGCATCTTCCATTGAGAAATCCTGGTGTTTATAAGCTTGCCCACCGTTTGTTTCTTAGGGTTAAAAATCTTTTCTATCAGAGATCGGCGATAATCTTTATTAATGTGTGAATCATCTTGATCGGTGAGTTGAATCGGCTCATCATCATCATCATCATCATCATCATCATCATTGTCATCATCATCAATATTAATCCTTTGCCTTTCGTATATGCCATATGAGCAGAACGGAGCCTATTCATTGTTGAATAGTAAAGGCCACTTCCCTTCTTCACGTTTAATGTATCCTTCCTTTCACTTCACGTAGCTTCACGTTTACAAACTTCAAACTTCCCTTCACTTCCCTTCCCGAACCTTCCTTCTATACTTCGTTTACAAGCTTTGTAGCATCCTCCACTATTTTAGTGATATATAAACCATCGTAAAAAATAAATTAATTTAATACTAAAGTTGAGATATCTCCATATAGAGTGACAACATTTAAAAAAAAATTGTTTCTTTAACTACCCTACTTTATTCATTTGCATATTCATTATGTTTAAACAAAAGTTATTGTCTGCGCGAACAGCCTAAATTAACCATGTCTTAAGATGTATCACTCGTAGCACACGGTGAAGGATTTGTTTAAATTAGATGATATGCAAGATGGTAAATTGTTGTAACAGACCAGAGATGGAACAGATTCAGAAGTAGAAGGATAATGCAATATAACGAGATAGAGATTTAATGTGGTTTACTAATTTGGCTACATTTACAGGTAAAGAGAGATCTTATTAGTAGAGGCGAGACTGACTTACAGAGTGCAAATTTAGGTTACTTTGAATACTAGATACATCTAAAAGTTCTAGAATATTGGAATTCATGGTCCTAAGCCAACAATAAGATGTAACATCCATAACTAGAAACTGCTCTAACATGTCTATTGCATCCCAGTCAGCTTTACTTGGAGGGCCAATTCTTTTCTTTCCATCAACTTCTTCTTGAAAGTAATCATTGTAGAGCTTGTCTTCAGCTTCCATTCTATGAAATGATTGTTTGAAAGAAAGAGCTCGAGATTGAATCATATATGTTGAGTTCCACCTTTTAAACAATCCAAAGGCATACTTCCTCTAGTCATCTTCCCGACTCAACACGATGCTCAAACGAGTTCAGCGTTTGTGTCGAAGATCTTACATACTAAATCACATTTCTTACCCCATAAATACTGTTGACCATCTCACATAAATCATCCCAGACAACCAGATTGATGATGTGCGCACAACAACGCACATGCAAGAAATCACCATCTAAAACCAAAGCTTCATTTCCTAATGCTGCAAATCCTTCCTTAAACATTTTTAGTGCAGAACTATTGATTGTTGCGATGTCTATTGTGATTGTGAAAACCTTATATATCCCCACTCTGCTTAACAATAAAGAAGAACCCTTAAATTATCTTCCCTTTGTGATCAGCAACATTCTTAAACCCTATGATCATATTTCAAAACTCCCAGCTTGTAACAATGAAATGGGCAGTGAAAACCATGTAGCTAGATGATGTTGTTCGAGCCATTCATATGTCAGTCGTGAGAGAGGCCCTCTGCTCATTAGCATTAAGCAATTTCCTCATTCTTGCTTTCCTTTCCACAAACATTTCAACTATCTCTCGTGTAGCTGTTCGCCTAGAGTGAGAGACATGAAGCTTGAGTCGGTTGAAAAAATGCCTAAATGCTAAACCCTCGATGAAAGCAAGAGGTAGCTCTCCCAGTACAAGCATCTCATTACATGCATCCTTAAAACCTATATGGATACCTTTGCAACCTTTAACTGACCATCTTCTACATCGAGAACACCTTGGGCTTTGTTGGAGATCAGCTTTGATTCCATGCTATGTACTGCTTACATGAGTCCAGATGTTTTTTTCAGATTAAATGTTCCAGATGTTGTAGCAAAACTCATTATTCTTCCACAATAGTGACATTTGCATTTTTCATTATTCTCCATTGTTCTTGTATAGTGTTTCCACACTTTTGATCTCAGCAAAGTCTTTTTGCCCTTTACATGGTTTTGCTGCGTGTGTTGTCTGCTTGCCTTTTCTTTTGTTTTTAGAAACCGCAGTAGGAGCATGACGGCGTGCGGGTTAAAGTATAAAATTAAGCAGACAATCTATCAAATTAACCTTATATACTACTCTTGCCAAGAGATGTCAAATTATAGTACTTAGGGAACGAATCCACATAGAGTGAGGGCACACAATAGATTTTTGGGTCCTAAAAGGTAAGCTAGGTAAACTATTTTCCAAAATGGAAATTTGCTAAATATATAAACTGATTCAAATAAGTAAACAAAGATCTAGGGTTTCCTGGTAAGTGAATTATAATGAATAAGATGCAAGGATTATGAAATATGCAAGGACCTTAATCACAATCCGACCCCTCTCGTTCCAACTCTCGCATGCGAACAGAGGAGTTGACCGTCGATCGACGGCGAAGGCCTAGTGTCGATCGACGGTTATCAGACATGAAGTGTGTCCGCTAGGTTAATTACACCAGCTCTCGCATGTATCTAACAATCTAACCCAATGGAATTAATTCAGGCAAAGAACTTATTCTCGTAGTTGTCTATGTCCTAGGTTCAGGGTTCTAGTTAGCTATTCTAGAACACAAGCATTAAACACAATTCCAAAGATGTATATATTTTCATCCTAGCAATCCTATTTTTGAGCTAATTCAACAATATCATAATGAACCCTAAATCTAATATGAGAATTACTCAAACATAATCATAGAAGACATAATAAACTGAATAATATAATGCATAAAATAAATAATGAGGTTCCAATACAAATCTCTAAAGGAGTCAGATCTTCTCCCCAAGACTACTACTAAACAATATTATGGTGGTGGTTTTTGGTTGTGTTTGTCGTCTCCTTTTCCTCAACAATGGCAAGACCTTATAAACTTGGTGAAAACTAGGTCAAAACTCCTTAGGGGCATTCTTGTAAATTATCTTGACTTGGGCTTCAAGTCGCTCAACTGTTATAGACTGTCGATCGACAGAAAGTGTGCACCGTTAATCGATGGTCAGGCTTGACTTCGACTCTGACTGAACATCAACTGGATATCTTCTCTGAATGCTCTACCAAGCTCCATTATTTCCATAATGCTCCAAAACGTACCTTGACCTGAAAAGACTCTAAAACACAGTCTAGACATACATAGCATACCCCAAATAGGGTCTAAATGGTAGTTTTAAACTGGTTATTAAAGGTATATCAACTCTCCCAAACTTAACCTTTTGCTTGTCCTCAAGAAAAACAAAGGCAGCCTGTGAAAGAGGTTTAAAAATCGGGGACTCACATAATACATAAGTACGACTATCACCCTACTATATTGCAACCACATTGAATAATGCTAATCAAAGAAAAACTTTATATGCCTTATCCTAGTTTAGCAACCAAATTCATTCTATCAGCAACTCAACAAATGCTAATCTGACTCCCCCCTCTACTGATTTCATTTCTTTACATAAAATAAAGTACATGCCTTACCTTGAGAGTATCGATTAGAGGACGCATGGACTCAAATCCTACAAACCTGCACGTATAGGTATGAAGCCTTTCTTGATCCCTCTATTTCCTCTTTTCTTTCAGGATCTTTTAAATCTCAATTTCAATGGACAATGATACTGCTACAGTACATCTTGCCATCTCATTTTTTTTTTTTTGAATAGATAGTTGTAGGCGAATATAATGGGGTCATCAGTAATTTACCTATCCCTCACTCTTAATAATGCGTGATCATTCCTTTGAATTAGAATAGAGCGGTCATCGGTAATGTACCTACCCCTCTACATCTCAGGAAATCATCTCTATCTTTTTTTTATTATAGATCATGTAGAGAAAGAGAGAAAGGAAATCAGAATTAATAGACTAGTACCTTACCGACTTGCAGAAGGAATCCAATACAATGTATACCAAGCCCCAAAGCAAGCAAAATATTCAGTAATAGGTTGGAGATCAGCTTTGGTTCCTTTAGACTTTCTTAGCAAGTGTGATATGGCAGGATGATCCGCTTTGGCATCTTTAGTACTCTCTGCAATCAACATGTCTAAGAATGGTGCTAAAGTATGGTAAGTAAATAAATAAGTTATTGATCATAATCCCCTTCTTGACTCTATTAAAACTATTTAAAAATTTTAATAAATAAAATCTCAAAATAAATAAAAGCATCAGCGACCTCCCCCAAACTTGAATTACAATGTCCCCAGTGATATCTCGTCAGGTTTGGTGAATAAATCTAAAGCATAAGTAAAAGGTTGAGAGAAAGTTGAGGTTACCAAACTCCGTAAGGAGCGTCGATCAATGGTGAATGATGGGTGTCGACCGTCAACCAATGATGATATTGTTGCGTCTACCGATGGTGATTTTGCATTGTTCTACTCTTCCTTTGAAAAAACTAAAATAATTAGATAAAAACCATAATTAATAACTAGATAAGTAAAAACTAAGTTAATACTTACTAAACATTGGGTTGCCTCCCACTCACCGCTTGGTTAGTCTTAAGCTCGACGTTTTGACCTCTGGACTAGGAAGGTGTTTCATAAAACTAATGTTGAAATCAAGTGTCCACATATTCGCTGCGTGTCTCGAACCATGCACTGATAAAACTTCTTACAGCCGCATCCGCTCTGTGAAAACCTTCTTCAAGTTTTTGAATGTGTCATGTCAGCATGTTGAGTCTGGCATATATGGGCTCTGAAATATCCTCCAAACTCTGGTTGATACTTTCCCTCATTATGTCCTGAGAAAAGTAGACTCCATCGAGCTTGTCTTGCAATAAGTCCTCTGTTACCAGTCTCTGCCCAGATGCTGCGTCATGACCGTCGATTGATACCCAGGTATTGCCGTCGATCGATACCAAGTTGACTGCCTCAGCCGAAGTCTGATTCCTGAAAAGATTCCCAGCTCCATCGGCCATAGCTAGTATCTGCAATATCGTCCTTGGACACATTTAGAATCATTTCATCCATTGCCCGTTCATATCCATCAGGGTCTCTCATGATTTCAAACTCATCTGGTATGAGGTATCCATAATCATCACCGTATCCTGTCGGTTCCTCGTCGATCGATGGTATAGTGTTACCGTCAATCGACTTTGCATTCCAGCTTCCATAAGAGCCTCTGAAATTTCCAGATTCTTTGAGTGCAAAGGCATGGTGCTCGACTGCTTCTTCTTCATATTAGGATTCATCACACTCTTGATTGTCGGGTTTTGGCACCCTCTCACGGTATTGTCACCAAGTGTAGACTATCACTTCTTCACAGTCCTCGTCGTTCTAACATGGGGCAACAACATTGATCGGTGCGGCGTTATGATCGTTGATCAATGTTAGAGTGTGGGATTCATGCTGGTTCTGGTTAAAGGGACCGTCGATCGATGTCAAGGGTTGGGTGTCGATCGATGTCAAGGGTTGGGTGTCGATCGATGTTGTAACAGCAGGCTCATCGTCTTGATCATATTTGTAGAAGCATGTAGAAATCAGACATGGATCATTACCAATTCTATCTGAGTAGCTTTGTTCTTTACTTTAACAGGTTCACAAGAAATGAATTGATTGATCAAGGATAGATACAACCTGTTTATTTTCATGTCGCAGATAGCTCCTACTTTTTCCATAAAAGCTCTTCCAAGAAGTAAGGAGGAATTTCAATCAATCTTTATGTCCATCACATGTAAGTCTACTGGAACTATGACATTGCAAATCTGCACCGGAATATCCCTAGGCATCCAATCCTGAGTTCACCTTGGAGTAATCCACAAAGGTGAACGAATCACTAGACGACTCCACTTTCAGGTTTAGCTGCTATGCCATCACTCTAGGCATGATACTAACTGTTGACCAGTGCCGCGGAGGGCGTTAGGGTACTCGTGACCTTCGACATAACATGGGATCACAAACTTTCCAGGGTCACTCTTCTTCTTGAGAGTAGTCCACTTCTTTGGCTTCTCCTTAAGGTCATTGAACATGCGCTCTATGTCATTCTATGTTTCCCTGGGGAAAAAATCCACAATATGTGAGTATAATATGCTTTATCAAATGGAGTATCTAAAGGTATTTTAGAAAATCTTTTGGCAAAGTCATTCATCTCTTTGTTAGTTGCTTCTCTGTGAAGATGTTTGGGAATCTTCTGCTTCCTTCTGGAGTCTTTCTGTCGTTATAGGATCATGTATACTAGCATCATATTCCTGGTTCTCCATAGTTGAGGGTCGGATGAACTGGCTGGCACTTAGACTTGGTAGACAACTCGGCTCTATTGTGACATGCCGAAAGACATGGCACTTTCCACACGAAAATCTCATTCATGTAGTTGTTCTCTCTTCACTTCTTGCCAAAAGTCTTCTCCTATCAATGCATTGGCGTGGTTCTTTTGACTAGCCTCTCCTTTTTCCTTAATCAAGTCCTCATGTCTCTGAATGACCTCACTTGTTTGGACCACTTGATTGTCCAACTTCTTGACATGAGTGTTGAGGTTTTTGAACTGGGTGTTGAGGTTGGTGTACATCAAGTGTATCTTCCCATTGAAGTTCATAGTCATCTCATT